>JACGAQ010000913.1:0-81571 GCA_014119065.1 Orius insidiosus | reverse complement strand
AAATCGCTTCAAATTAAGCGATGAAAGTCAATAATTTTTGAATAAATTATACTTGTTTTTTCTTAATTTTCTCCTTTTCAATTTTTATTCGATCTTTTGGGTGATGACCGACAAGTGAATTAATATCGATCTTAATTGGTTGATGAGAGCAAACTAAATAATTGATGCAATTGAACGGATATTAAATTGATAAATTGTAGCCGGCGAGCGGAGGAGGATCGAAAATCGATTGACGTCTCTGACCACCCTCGGCGTCTCTGATCACAATTGGACCTATTTTGAGAGTCGAGATGTGAAGATATTTGGTGGTGAGATGAGAGGCCTGTAATGACAGGCGCAATCTTCCCGCCCATCCCTGTTATTACAGATTTACTATTGCCCACCACCAATAGTCAATCCATTCTTCGTTCTTTTAATCTCGGGACCACCTCGGCCATCCCCGCCCACCCAGTGTCAACATTTGCTTTCCTTTAATTTTCAACTTTTTCTGATTTTCTCATTTTAATCAAAGACAGCGAAACATGATAATCAAATATATTGTGAGCATTGCTGGTGCTTTAACTCTTCTCCTTCAGAACCACTTAAATAATCAAAAATTAGATATTTTTAATCATAGATTACGATGAAGGGACATGGGGAAAAATGAGGTGTGGGGCCGTAGTTTTCGAAAGATTCGTGAGGAGCGAATCTGGTATTCCCGGCCAAAGACCTCAAAGTAAGATCGGCATAAAACTTGGGCACATTTAGGAGAAAAAATAGTTAGATTCTGAAAAAAACCTTCCTACAATTACTTTCCTTCTGCTTGGAACTTTTATTTTTTAATTGAAAATTCAAAGTCAATTTAGGGATGTTGCATCGAAAAAGTTTTGTGACCCTTCTTAATCCTCGACTAATGCAAAATTGATCGCCTTTAATTGGTGAATTCATAATTAAAGTTCAGACGTGAGGTCGGTGGAGGGAGGAGAGCGGCGGTTTCGTAATAATTGAAATTTGATTTTCAAACTCCGAGATTTTGAAAGGGTTTTGTAAAAGGGTCTGGTAGAGGGGATCGCGACGGGTTAAACCCTCAAATCGGTTTTAGGGCTTTAATTTATTTAAGAGGCCGATCGGAAACAAGTCCGCCGCCGTTAATTCCTCGATCGCCGATAGTAATTAGGAAAGTTTGCCCTCAGCAATTAAACTCCCTGCTTCACGCCAAGGTCTTAATTAGCTGTAAACGGCAAACAAAGTTAAGCACGAAAGTCTACGAAAGCTTTTAAATCCCATAAATTTTTCAAAATTTTTTTTCCAAATCGACACAGTTCTCAAGTAGATACATTGATCAATCATCACCTTCTTGTATTTCATCAAAATATCTTCCGCCACTTTCAAATTTTAACTTTCTTAAAGAAGTTATTGTGATACCCTCGACGACGGGTTTTTGGGGAAGGTTCTTCCAGACCCCGGAGGGTCAAATCGAATATTGATCTTTACCGATCTCAACTACGTCTGTGGTGCCGGCCGTCCGTAGCATTTTTTTCCGGAACACTTTACGGCCACAATTTCCAACCGATTTTCACCAAATTTTCTTTAGTCGGTGATCAAGAATCTAAAGAGGGCGATTTTTGAATTTCGAAAAAATGGCGGAGATATGTATGTCTGTTTGAAATTTTAAAAAATTCGCTGCGGCCTAACCGTTGCACGTTGGTCCGATTTTCACCAAATATTTACCAATTACTCCTTATATTTTTTAAGAATTTTTGGTGAAAAAAATTATCATTTTTTTAAATCATTAATTATCATTTTAGTAGGGAGAAATTTCACACATCCACCCGCAACGAGAGGGACCTCCTTGGGGCAAAAAGCCCATTATTTCTATCTTGATATGTACTTCGAAAAATTTTCGAAAAAAAAACTTAGAAAATTGAAAAAAAATCTTAGAAAATTAAAAAAAAAATCCCTCCCTTATACTTCCCCTCTTTAATACTTCCCCCTCCATTATATTTCCTCCCCCGTTATACTTCCCCTCCTTTATACTTCCCCCTCCTATGTATTTTTACTTCTCTTTAAGGAAGTTTTCGTTGGAAGCTCTTCAAACTAGTATTTTATATTACTTCTCGATATTACAATTTTCACCCTTCTTTCTATCTAGCTTATTATTAATATCAAATTCCCCCCCTCGCTATTTTCTTTTTATTCGTTTACTTGACGAATAAAATATAAATTGCAAGGTAGTTTGTGCAATTTTATTTATAAATATACCCCCGTCAAAACAACTAAATCGTTTTAGCCCTTGTAAAATGTATAAAGTAAAACAATAATCATTGACCTAAATGTCATTTCAAAAATAAGACTAGACATGAGTGAAATAATACGCGTAACAGGGAGTCAATGTCCCCCTAGGCTGGCGATTTTGCATATTATTTAAGGCTGGGCGGGTTTAAATGCATTTTACCATCTTGTTTATATGATTTGCCGCAGATAAAACCTCGAATGGAAGAGTAGAAGTGGCTTCAATTTATAAACAAAGTTAAGAGGGACTTTTTTTTTCTAAACGGTCTTCACATCGTCTACAGCAATAATATCTAAAAATAATATTTCAACGTGAATAATTTTGTTTTGCGGTTTTGCTCGAATATTAATTTCATCCTGAACGATCAACCTGAATATATCCAAAAAAAACATTACTTGGTTTTTAATCAAATTGATGAAAAATTAGCTTTAATTTGGGCGTTGTGCCCGGTGATAAGGGCGAGGAGAGCGATCAATCAAACGATACGTCAACATGTCAACGGAGGTTTCAGGGTTCAAATTATAAAAGACGATATCCGAAAAGTGCGTAGTAAAAAGAAGGGGGAGGAGAGAAAAAAAATCTTTTTATTCCTTTCTTCTTGCGGGATCCTCGGCTTACGACAATGTGAGAATGATGGGTGGGCTCTGGGAGGTCGAAGTGTATAATAGCCTATCATTATCGCGGACGGAGATAATAGAAGAAAGAGATAGTATACGCCGATACTCGGTCAATAAGTGTTAGTTCTACCTGGCAATTACTGAGCTCAATAGTCGCCCTTCTAAAAATGCTCCCGTTCATTCCCGATCCATTTTCGCAGATGCTTTTCCGATGAAAATAGACGACCTCCTTTCATTTCAGAGCGAATTAAACCCTTAAAGAGAGTAATTAATATCAATCAACATTTTGAGGATAACAGATTGTTGTGCCTTAGAAGGATCACCACGATCGCAAACGTTGTTTTTCCCCACTTTTTTTCTATCTTCCTTCGCTCGATAATCAGATTGGCCTTGTTTTAATTATTGACAAGTTCTACCATGGGAATTTCTAAAAGGTCCATATGTAACAGCCGTAAGTGATTAATTAAAAAGAGGATCTTAGTAAATTGCGCATCTCATAAATTACACGTTATGGCTGAAATTTTTTCGTTATAAACTTAAGATAGAAATTATAATCATCAGAGATGGTTCGCACCTGCGATTTTGTGATGAATGTGATCGAAATGTATGTTACTAATAGTTGTTCTTGAGTTCCATCTTTCATCCAAGAAACTATGGCTACTTGAAAACGAGGCTGTCGTTTCGTGTAATTAAAAGTGCATGAATCATTCGGTTTATATTCAACGGATTCAAAATACGGCTGGCCTAAATGAACGGAGACATCTGTCGTAAATTTTTATATTGTTGGCGAATATGTTTTTCCTTTATTTTTATTATTTCCTGGATCGTCTCCATTCCACAACAGGTTTCTCCTTAATGTAAGAGACGTCCGAGGAAGGGTGGAAGTCGGAGGGCGAGCGAAAGACGAGATCCATAAATATAAAAATTGAAGATCGGCAGTGGTGTTTACTGTCCCAACGACGGGCGGCCGATTGCGAATATTTTTCACGGTTTTTTATCGACCCGTGTATAATTTTATCGAATATGAATGGGGTCTCGCCTTAGAAACGGTTGTCGAATAAAAATGTCTGTGAGACCTCAGACGAGAAAACTCTTGATTCATCATATGTATAAAAATAAATAAAAGAACCAAGAAATAATAATAAAAACAAATTTTTTTTTTTTAATTTTTACTCAAAATACCACAGACCCGAAACGATTATTGTAATTTTTAAAGATTGAAAAGTGATGAAAGCGGAACAAAGGCTGATTCGTGGAATAGGTGAAATGCAATCAACGTCCCTCTGGCAACGAGTTGGATTTATGCCATTAGAAACTTTAAGAGATTTGTAAAGGGTAGGTGAGCCCTATTAATATAATTATAGAGGAAATACTGGAAGATGCCAAGGAGTATTAGGAAAGACTGGTCGGAAACGCCCGCCACCGCCCCCGCTTCCACCCCCAGCCGTAATCCACTTTAGGTCTGTCTTTGTAGAAGGACAAAAGAGGCATAATTGTAAATGGGTTTGGCGGTTTGACCCTTGATTACCGACTTTGTGTTTATATGGTAAAGAGTGCGGTTACCTTTGAGAGGACCTGATTGAAACCGTTTCCCAGATTAATGACGCTCTCTTTTGAATTTAAATAAATGGACAGATGCATTAGGGGGGTTTTAGGTTATTTATAAATGTCCACTCTCTGTGGGTGTATTGTCGGCTTCGAATCCTCCGATCGTCTCACGCCTCGGCTTAATAAACGCACTCAACTACCAAACTCTACATTGATCTTTTTTTAGCGGATGCGTCAATAATGCTTGCCAAACGGTTACGAAATATCAAATGTTTGCCTTTATTGACGTCAATTGCAAGTCATTATTTCATTTTCCGTGACTTATTTTCTTCTCGACTCAATGAGCTAACAAATTGGCTGATATTAAGGCCGATCCTATTTTTCATTCAAAAGCACCGTTTTTAGGCTACTGTCAAATTCTGGTTTTTTATGTTTTCTATTTTCTATTCCGTTTCTGTACTTTTGAAGCCTCCTCAACCATTTCTAAGGTTACCAAAAAAATGAATAATCAACATAACAAAGAAGCTTCCAATGCCTTCTTATGCCCCAGGAAAATATCATTGAGAAGGCCAAGTGAAAAGAGAAGTGCGCTTCTTCCCTGATGATTCCTATGCTGATGGCTGTGACCAGATTAATGCTCTTTAGGAAAAGACAGATTCAGGCTAATCGACTTCAATAAGAGACCTCTATTTTGGAAGCAGATTATAAGTCCAGGAACTCCAAATAAGCTATCAGGACGCACAAAACGTAAAGGAGTGTTAAATATTATGAATTTTTTAAAATTATTTAAGTTGTTAATAATTTTAATTATGATTTTTTTTGCCTCGATGATGGTCATTCCAGGAGTTAGAAATTTATTATTGTGGTTTGACAAATTAATTTTACTTGCTTAATTTTCAGGTTCCGAGTACTTCACTTGTTTTTAAAAACAGATATGCATATAAATTTGATTTTATCTCGAAAATGTATAATAGGCTTGATAAGTACTCGTGTCCCTGAGATCTTAGTATTCAGAAATTGCATGTACATTTTTTTTTTCTTTTGTTGGGACCAGTTGGGATTATCATAGGAAAATCGGTAACACGAAATATTTCGAGAGTACGTGAAAACAGGTAAAAATGTTATAAAAAGAAACGCTGGAGAGTACAAAGATACAACGAGATCTAAGTGAGAGCATGGACAAAAGGTACTGTTTTAGAGGTCCATTGCCCTTTCAGTTCCCACAGTTGAAGTTTGGTCATGTCGTTTATTTCTTCTCTTGAGAGTATTGTGACTTAAGATAAAGCACGTCGGGTGATACGACAAAATAAAAAAAAAAGTCACTATTTATTAATAAAGTAATATTTTTGGTCTTTTTTAATTCTAGGTAGGTATACAAAAAAGTGACCGAGCTTTTAATATTCATGTCATTGTTCGTCAAACTGTGGGGGTTGCTCAGTTGACGACATGAGGTCGGTTAATGAAGTCACAAACTCACACAATATTAACGAACATAAAAAAGGTTTTATACATTCTCATTTGCCCCTTGGAGTTCCGTAAATAGACTAGACACGAACACTTTAAAAGTAGAGAAAATTGTTGAAAGAAGCATTTAATTGAATTTCTTCCCTCTCGGTGAAATAAATACGTTTGGACAGGGTTAGTTTTATTGATGAATTTTATACCCCTTTTCCCACTCTTCAACAGTTCGTAAGTTTTAAATTAAAGTAAATTAAACGAAGAAACCAATTTACATCTTTAATACTTGGTTTACAGAGTTCAAACGAATTTAGAAAGAATTAAAAAATAAAATTTACAACGTTCTAAATTGCAAAACGCTTTACTTTTAATTTCTATCTATGTCAGTTGTATTGTTACTTTAATTTAGAACTCCTTTAATGTTACTATTTTTTTATGCAAATTTTAATTTCTTCTCGTTAAAAAAATAAACTTTGTTTAAACCAAGAATATTGTAAAAATTAAAACGGGAAGCTCAAAACCACCTGTTGCGAATTCCGGATATGTAGCCGCGTCGAGCCCTTTTATGAAGCTAGTTTGAACTTTTGTTTAAAATTGCCGATTCGAATTTAATATAATTTGGTTAAGAAATAAATAAAATGAAAAATAATGTAAGTGTTTGTATGGATAATACGAGAGTTTACGTTTCGATATTCAGTGGTGCAACCTGTTGTCAAACAGAATAACATCCGCGTATTCAGTAAACAATTTTTTCTTAAAAATTTTCTTGGAAATATAGAATAAATCCTTCCGGTTATGACTGACAAAATGATTTTGTAAAGGGGTACTCCAGACCCCGCAGGGTCAAAACGACCCATATTCATCATCAAGAGATACGTTCGTCCGTGGTACAAAAATGTTTTTCCACTTTTCTAGGTAAGTAAAGTTAAAAGCATTTTGGATTCGTTATTGGAGGCAAATATTGTTTGGGGGAAAAAAAGGTGGGAGACTCCCAAGTTTAAATTTTTCACCCGCAGGTCATGGTCGACTGTTGTGTTATGCAATTTTGATGCAATTCATGACTGAGAGTAATATTTCATTGCTGAACGTACATTTTTTTTAGGTTAGTGTAGTTGACAAGTGGAACATTTTAAACGAAATCGTAGTTGTAGAAAAAATTCTTAAAAAAAATATTTAGCCTGATGGTGATAAGAGGTAAGCAAAAAGTCGAATCCTGGCCGTAATGAAACAATAACTCATGAAATAATTAGCGCGGATAAATTACTTCTTCCCAATCAAGCGATATAATTACAATTGATTCGATCATCCCAATCAAACGGCGGATTTGGATTATCTCCGTTAGGTACCTATTATCCTGATAAACAGAACCCCTTTGTAATTACTCTAATGGTGAAACAATGGCCTCCGTAGGGAGAGGTCACCAGAGACGTTTTACTCAAACGAAAGATAAACGAAGCAATTTTTTTCTTAAATTTTTGTCGAAAACGACACGTGTTTACCATGCATTATAAAGAATAATAATAGGAATTGTACAGTTTAGTGGACTAATGGATATTGTGTGGGAGTATCCAGTGGCTCTTCTCTTCCTGCCGCGGTGATATCATCCGAGACACTTAGGCAATTTAATGGCCTCGTTCGTTCATAGGCATCTAAAATGAATAAATGAATAAACCATAGGGCCCTCTTGATCTTTGAGTGAACAACCCGGACGAAAACACAAAATTAACGGCTTCGTTTAAGTAAATTGTTCATTTATCACTTTTTTACTCGTCACTACTTCCTTTCTAATTATTACTCTTTTAAATTATGTCCATATTCACTTGACTCCCAAATTGTTGAAACCTAGAGGATGTAAAAAATGAATTGGAATAGAGCTATTTCATTTAAATACAGAGTAACACATGACGTTAGGTGTTATTCGACCGAGATCTCCGGCATCTGAGGATACTACCACTCAGCAATCCTGTTTCGGAGAGGAGTGATAGTGTTTATAATATATCCAATCAATTGATGCCACTGTAGAGTCTGAAGAAATGTCTTTTTCCGTCGAAAGAGAAAAAAACGACCATTTTTTCCGAGTGTTTTTGGGGCCTAAATGAATATGAATAGTGATGGATACAGCGGTCGTCGATATGCCTTTGGGGGGATGACTAATTTTGTAAGTGTCCGCCTGTAAAAAAATGGAATGGGCGGAGGGATATTTGCGTAGAAGCGTGACTCTCCATCCGAGGCTTGATTTAAATAAACGACTTGATGGGATGGATCGATAATATATCGAACGTACACAGAAAAAGAATGTGGACTTGAAAGGATTCGTGTAAATGGATTGACCGAGGCGGCAATAAATCGATGATGGGAATCAGGTGTAGGTGACATTAGATTTGTAGCCGGTCTTCACCATATCACGATAGATATTACTCAAACTCCGAACCCAACGACGGTGTCGAAAAACTGTAGAGTAAATAATTACCAGGTGGTAGGACTCGCATGAAATATCCCTGTCATTCCGGGCCGAGGAATAATTTTATTAAATGTATGTATATATATAAAAAAAATGATAAAGTGTGGCGTGTAGAGTGTAGCCTTTAGACAGAGGGGACCACACAGCCAATGTGGATTTATTCACGGTCAAGATATACTGAGCGGATCCTACAAGATTTATTCCTTATTCACTGGGTATAAGCACACAAGTAGACTCACTTTGATAAATAAGTATACATTAGTCTCGCATTATCGGCTTCAGCCAGACTTATTTATATATTCAGTCGATTCTCGGACCATAGATTACAGCGAGGGCGGGTAGGATTAGGCAAGCCTATACCTGAATAATTTCCCTCTAATCCCATTCCCTGATACCCCCGTGACTCTTCTTCCATTGGAAAATGATAAATTCATTCGTAGGAGGCGAAACTCTTTAGATTCCGATATATCGGAATAAAAAAAAATTATTTTTTTAAATTATATTCTTCCCTCTTGTCGAAAAAGGGGGCGTTTCTTGAATTTTTCGTTTTGTTTATTCGCCATGTCGATTCGAGCGGACTAATTTAATAATTGTGTAATCCCCGTCGTTATATCGGAGGCTGGGATCAATTTGTAAACCGAGGAACACAAAGGGCAAACCCGAAAAGCCCTAAACCCCATCCCTCTAACCTGATTGTTTTCCCGAGGTTTATCTTCGGATCGTTCCTAACGATTTCCCTTTGAATTTCTTTCTCTCTTTGACCTCCGTTCAGAAAATCCACCCTCTATAAAAGGGACAAAAAGCAAAATATTATCTTTTGATTATTTAACTTTCTATTTTTTTTTATAATAAAAAATCTCATAAAATTTTATTTCATTTCCTATTTGTTGAAAAAAAAAGAAAAAATTGTCGAAAGTATGAGTGTACTTGGGCGTTCGGAATGCCGTATTATGGATTCGTTGATTTTTTTGGCTCCTATTTTTTTCCTTAGGCTACGGTCGACTTGGTAAAAAAAAATAGGCATAAATCAGAAATGACGTCATGTTATCAAATCATCTTCAGAGATATAAAAAGGCCCAGGGGGAGCAATAATGTTCACCCACAAGAGACATTTCGATATTTTATCGGTTTTTCTGGTGGCGGAGGGAAAAGGACATGTCAAAGGCCAAAGGGATCTGAAATGCCTTTGATTTGTGTCTGTTTCAATATTATTTATGCCGGTTTAACGTTGAAGGGGGAAAGGTGGGATACGGGGTGCCCCAGGAATTCCTTCGTTTTTGTCCAATCTCGAAGCATCTGTAGATCATCTTCTCAGAAGCTAAAGACGAGGGCATGCTCACGGAATACCCGTCTTTTTTTACGGAATACCCGCTCGGCCTTTTTTTCTTTCTCTCTCTCTCTCTCTCCCCATCTTCAGGAGTGGACGGCGTCTCGGAGACAAATAGCGAACGTCGAGGTGCTTCCTTGGGGAGAAATTCCGCACTACTAATGCAATCCATGAAAGCAATTTTCTTTTTCGCTAAAACACAATTTTTCGACTTTTTCTTTTTGTTCGTTATTCAACGAAAAATAGACAATGGGTATTTTAGTATCATTCTACGTCCACCACAATGGCAGGAGAATTAATTCTTAATAAGGAAGTCGACTTCTCCAGTTATCAACTAATTCTGCATCTTATTTTGTTCAATTAGTTAGTCTGTGACTTACGAGGAGTTTATATGCTGTCACTCATCTGTTAATCCTTTCTTCCTACATGTGGATTCTTTTAACTATCATTTTCAATGGAAAAAAAATAATCATGGCCTTTAAAATTTTTGTTTTGTTTTAATTTAAAAAAAGACATCTAAAATATCACAGTTTATGAGAGTCGGGTAAAAAAACTATAAATGAGTACGAATAAGAATGAGGTTCCTCAGAACAATAGATGAGAAGAAGAGGGGTTCGAGGAGTTTGAATTGATGGGAGAAAAAACATGATGAAAATCAACCACCTTTTTTTTAGATCTTCCAGGGTTCATTTTAATTCCTAGGGTGTCTTTTTCTCTTTAACGATTTTCACCTAGTGAGCTATGCTTCCTCTTTCCTTCTCCGTGCACTTGTTCTTTTTTTCCACCCTTTCGCTCGACGTGACTTTTGTGTTTGGTATTCAATAAAAGAAGCAATTACGTGATGGATCTTAGACTTACACTAGACATTTTCCTAAAATTAAAAAAAAAAAAAGTTTTTCATTACAGAATGGTCATTATTTTTTTGTCAATACATTTTTCAAGGTATTGAGTTTCTATAAGGAGGCTTAAATGCTTTTCTGGCTAATCAACATGCCTGGTTGTAACATTCAAAAGTTACATGACGGATGACTGTTACATTTCACTGGAAGCTTATCTCCAGCGTGGCATGTGTGTCAGTAGCACAATCTTACAACCACATGGGTTTCAGATTTGTATCGAGATAAACCGAATCTTTTTTTCCGTCTCCTTTTCATCTCTCTATATGTCCTTTCGTATTGATACGGTCTTAATGGAATCCAATCGATAAACGTCAACCACGAGTGGTCCTATTAAACCGTTTGACTTGATTTTTATTTACAACGGCGTCTTTTGAAAAGTTTTAAAAAGGAAGCGATAAATTAAATTAACCCTACGTCAAAGGTCAATCATCCCCCTTCAAAATCATTGGGATACCCTCGAGTTTAAGGAATTTTCTAGACACAGCATTGTCGCCTCTGGGAATATCTCCTGAACACTCCACAGCCGTAATATTCATCAAATTTTTAAATAATGCATAACTTGGCAGCTGAACCTATCGGCGGAGGGAGGCAGAGAAGTGTCCTTTGACCAGCCCTTACTTAAAATCAAAACAAACTAGTGAGATTGAACTTTTCAAGGCCTTTTCTCATCTTATCAAAACATTTATCACTTTATAATTAACTTTCTTAAAGAAGTTATTGTGATACCCTCCACGTCGGGTTTTTGGGGAGGGGTCTTCCAGACCCCGGAGGGTCAAATTGAATATTGATCTTTACCGATCTCAACTTTGTCTGTGGTTCCGGCCATATTTTTAAGAATTTTTGGAGTAAAAAAATTGCCACTTTTTAATTATCATTTTTTTAGTTTTTGTGAGGAACATTGCTGTATGTCCCCCTCACCACAAGTTTCAAATTTAAATAAAAAAAAAAAAAAAAATTAATTAGCTAAACTATAAGTACTTATAATGTGTACAAAAAGTTGTCAAGAAAAATTAAAAAAAAAAAAAAAATTTTAGTAGGGAGAAATTTTATACTTCTACCCTTTACGAGAGGCACATCCGTAGGCCAAAGAGCCCATTATTTCTACCTTGGCACTTAAAAAATTTTTCGAAAAAAAAAAAAAAAAAAAAAAAAAAAAAAAAAAAACCCGGAAAATTTTTGGGAAAAAAACAAAACTCGGACAATTTTTCAAAAATAAACTTATAAAATTTTTCGAAAAAACAAACTTGGAAAATTCTCCTTTATACTTTCCCTCCCTACTACATCCCCTTCCGTTATGCTTTCATTCCCTTATACTTCCCTCTCCGTTATACTTCACCCTCTGTTATACTACCCCTCACTCAAACTTCCCCCTCCCATATACTTCCCCTCACTTATACTTCCCCCTCCCATATATTTCCCACTCCGTTATACTTCCCCTCCCATAACTTCTTCCTACTTTTTACTTCCCCTCCGTTATACTTCCCCTCCTATATAGATTCTTCTCTTTAAGGAAGTTTTCGTTGGAAGCTCTTCAAACCAGTACTTTTTATACCTGATGTAGAAAAACTCATTATTTTGTGGCGATCTCTCGGAAAATCCCGGGAGCGATAGTTTTGTTCCTTTTTTAAAATATTTCAGATTCTTTTCTCATTCAACTTAAAAAAAAAAAAAAATTAAATTGGCAAAGGAAAAGAAGAAGGAAATAAACGTATGCGATTTTAAGATAGCCACGTTTTTTACACTTGAATCCATCGCTACCTTTTTTTTAACCATTAATTAAGAAAAAGAAACTCAAAACAATCGACTTTTATCTTTAAAAGCATTGAGGTTGCGGTACATTTGCATGTTAACTTCGCAAAGATCGCACACGCCTTTCTCTCGCTCTTTTTGCCTGTTTTCGTACCGTTATTGACATATAAAATAAATCGCTTGAGTAAACCCGAAAAGACATACATGAGCTACCATGGGGCAATGATAAATATATCCCTCTTCCGGCCCTCAAACATAAAACCGTGCAAACAGAAAAAAAAGTCTCATACGTGTCACTGATTTTTATTTTTAACATCCTTACAATTGAGGCGCTCCGGGTACGAAGGGCGAACTCGACAAAACGTAGTTTCGAGATATTCGCATTTTAAAGTTTCGGTTTTTACGTATTTAAAGGGGAAAAAATGGCGAACTCAACATAAAAATTATATGGGTGTATTCACCAAGAGGTCTAGAATCTGAAAATGAAAAAAAACTGGAGGACCTTTCCCCAAAAACCCTACGTCGAGGGTATCACAATAACTTCTTTAAGGAAGTTAAAAAAATTTGTCCGATGTCGAGTTCGCCCTTCGTACCCGGAGCGCCTCAATTGTATTAGCCTTTATGGAAATGGGTCTTTTAGACCCAAACTTTTTATTTGAAAGGTTAAATTTTGCATGTCCGAAGTGGATTTTCTATTTTGAGATCGAGTGCTTTAGAGGGGGCTTAATGGTGTATCACTAACTCGGCAATCTGTCAGAGCGATAGTGATCGTTAATGAACAATCCGGGATCAACCGACCAGGTGAACAGATTCAAGTGGTAAACGTTTGTGTCTGATTGTCAAGCCGTTTATCAACAACCCATTGACCCCTTCAATCCCTGTAAATGTTGTTCACAAAGCTATTTGAATACCTCTAAAAAAAATTTAAAAAGAACATCAGTGGATTTCAAAAACTTGGTTTTTAGCAGACGGACGGTGCTCCCCAGATATCTCAAAAACAAAACTGTACAAATAAAAAGAAGCTCTATCAAGAGTTGTAAAAATGGAGGAAACTAGATAGGGACGGCGACAATAACGTATCTTGTAAAGTCATTTTAAGATAAGTTGGTTTTATGGTAAGATGTGGAAGAGAGGTAGCCCTTCTCAGGGCGTGGGTCGGTAAACAAAAGGTGCATTATTTGTTTTGAATTAATCGAGAGGGTTGGAGACAAAAGGTGGACGAGGGAGTGTCAAACGAGTGGGCGCCTTAGACTCGGAAACTGAAATAAAAGAGAAAAAAAAAACCCTCGCGTCATTAACGTTAATTGATTGATGACGTAACCGACGGAAGAGGCAATATAAGTAGACCCCCCACCCCCCTTCTCTTTCAACAAAACCCATCCCACCGTCTCCGTCTATCAATTAGCCCTTTACGTTTTCAACTCATCTTATAAAAATTTTGTGAGAATATTCACTTTAGACACTTCGTAGCATATTTCAAAACCTATCATTATTTTTAATTGTTTCACAGCTCCTGTACATCTTCATTTTTCGGTGTACTTTGTAGGCAGAATTTTTTTTAACAATAAGCACTGTTTTATCCTCCATAAAATTAATTACTAAAGATAGAAAAATGAACGTGATTTGTAGAAATGTAACGGATGATTTAGAAAATAGGTCTGTAATGAAATTAAGCAGATTGGGGCTTTCAAGACAAACGAGAGTATTGAGGATTGATTGAATGGTCGTTTTGATTTGTGCTTTCGGTTTGTTCGAATGTGTGCGTAGATTTTACGGTTTAGTCGGGCTTCGTTATTCGAGATTTACGTCTGATTGGCGAAGGCTTTTCTCTCTCTCTCTCCCTTTACCCTCATCACCCCTTCTGCCAAACGCTCTCGCGAAAATATGTGAGGTCAAAGAAGGTTGATTGTAGGCTCTTTGATGAAGCCCCGGTTGGGAGGAGGACCTCTTGGTTGCCGAGATAATTTATAAGCAATAAATTGTCATTACTGAAGGACCTCGACTCTTTTTCACACCAATTCTGGATCACCGAAAATTTAACAGAATCAACAAACGAATTTGGTACCTAATGTAACCTTCACAGCTTTTTTAACTTTAGCTTACGAATAATTTAATGCAAGAGGAAAGGGGAAAAGTTTGAGCACTTTATACGTTATTCAGATCAATCGAGTGCCTTCAAGTGGGTGGCTGATTGCATTAGCGACGTTAACTGTGACGAAGCAGGTGCTTCATCTAATCGAACCTTCTCAAAAGTCAATTTTCTCAGTGGCTCCTTTGGCGAAAGGATGTCAAGGTCACGTTCCATCCTAGAAATCAAGACTAATTTATAAAATGTGAATAGTTCTAAAAATACGATTAAACCCAATAAGAAAAAGATAGGTGGCCATGAAAGGAAGACGGACGGGAGATATATTTCCTTTATAGCTCACATATGTGGGGGGATAAAAGCTTTAAGTTCGGGGTTTATTGTAGAGGCTATTAAAAAGTAATGCTTCGGACGTTATTGATGCCTTTTCGGACACATTTTATTTTTTTAATCAAGAAATCTTCTAATTAGAACCGTTGGAGGTGTGAGCTATAAAAATCAATTTGTCCTAGGTCTTTTCAGACCTTAAAAGGCCTATTTAATTTGTTATAAACTTTCTTACCTTCCTCACTCTAAAAAAAAACTTACTAATTTTCACTTTTCGGTACAAGAAGCAGTCGGGTTTCATGAAAATGGAAAGTGAACTGGACCGACGAGAGCGTAAAAAGCTTTAGGTATATATAGCGCCCGGTTATGAGTGCCGCTCGTGTGTTTATTGCTTCAAAAATTTATTGCTTTCATTAACCACATTATGTGGTTCTGGAGTCTCAAGGTTTTATTTACATATTATTTATGTATTATCGCTTTCGTCAATAATAAAAACGTTTTGTAAAAAAATAAAAAGCAACTTCGAGCCGCTGTCCTTTCCATATTTCTCTGTAAGGCAAATTTATAAAATCGGGTGATATCTTTTGTAAAAATTGAACCTTCATAAGAGGGTCATTGAATAGATTAGCAAAAAAATTATGATTGTTAAAATATTGTTAACATAAAATTAAACCGTTCAAAGCACGCGAAGATATAAAACCGATTGCATGACCGTTCCAATTCACATGCATTCAGCCCAATAACGATTATTGAATTTTGTGCTATTAGTAGGTACATAAAAACACAGCGCATGAGCAATAGGGTATAGTATAAAATTAAATTCTCAAGATTATGAAATTAACCGATTAATGTGACATAGTGGTCAACCTTCAACAATATGTTCCTAAACGGTATCAGCAGAATATAAAAACAGGCTCCTTATATCTTATCTCCTTATTTTATTATCATCAAAGACACGACGTTGTCATTCAAAAGATTCTCCTGTTACTTAACATATTATGGAACACGAGACGTTTAAGATAAACAATTTTATTTTCTCCACAATGTGAGATGCATTCGTTGATTTTTCATTTAAAAAAATTATTCCTTAGGAAGTTTTCAGATCATTATTTTTAAATCATTATTTTCAATAGATTGGTTTTGGAAAAAAAGAGAAGGAATGGGCGAGGTGTGGAAGAAACTAGCTAACCTGATATGGAAAAGTGAAGTTGGACATTATATTAGCTTTGTTCCTACCGCAGTTTGAAACTCCTGGAGCATGCGCAGAAGGACGTCGCTCAAATCTTTAGTCCGTCAAATCTGACGTGCAAATCCTTCTACGCATGCTCCAGGAGTTTCAAACTGCGGTTGGAACAAAGCTAATGACATGAAGCATGAAAAGCGACTTCCTTTAACTACTTCATCAATTCAAGTGTTAAATTTTTTTTTAAAGGAAACGTCCGATTGCCTTACAGGAAATTCCTAAGTTATAATTCATACTAAGTCAAAATCCCTCCGCATCAATCTGGGGTTAACGAGCGTTGTTAAAATACGCGTTAACTTTTTTTAATCAAACCTTAAACAACTTAAGTCATGTTAATCAAGAAAGGGGGACTGAGGATTATAATAGACTAGGTATTTTTTCCTCAGTTAATGCTCCTCGTAAACTAAATTATTTATTAAATTTGACATTTTCATTTACCAACCCAAGGGATGAACAGTGTTTCTAAAATAATTTGAAAATTATTTTTTAAATTTTATTTACCTATGCGAGAGTACTCAATATTTTAGTCTTATAAAGAAAACAATTGTTAAACCTGTATTGTGACGCTGTCGATTCAAGTGGAGCAGCAGGTTGTTGTATTGTTCCATTTGAGATCGCATCAAATTTACGATGGGGGATCCGAGTTTAATAAATGACGTCCTGTCAATCACTTTATCCCGTCAATCTTTCAGAATATTCTACCATATTGATGTATTATTTTCCAGGGGCGATGGGTAAACTCGAACAGATACGGCAGAACGTCTCTATTACCCAATGCGGGTTTATAATTCTTCAATAAACTGGAGAAAAAAAAAGAAAGAAAAAATAAAAGTTCCTCCCGCATTTATTAATGATTGTTATTTTTTGTTGGCTGCAACGACGTTTTTCCCGTTTAGCTAAAGTGGGAATAATGGGCACAAAGTGTCGCCCCGTCGTCGTCGTCGACGTCTTCGTGTACTTCATTCAACGGCTAATAACTAATTAATGACGTATGGACCGGAACGAACTTCTAACGTTCCATTTAAAAGGAAACTTTATTTGAGAAAAAAATGACTTTTTAAAGATCCTTTTCCTCGCATGAACCTCATGTTTTTTTCAACGGCAGGAAAGTGCATATGGCATATCGTTTTTAAGATCAGCCAAGGCGCTATAAACATGTTTTCACCCCTTTTATACCAAGATTTTGAGAAATTCATAAAATTTTTTGAAAGTCGCGAAGGATGCGAACACTGAGGCTCTCTGATGCCGTAAAACACGTGGACTATCGATGAAAAAAATAAAATAAACACCCAGCATACACTGGGTACCGGCCAAACCGTATGTTACCATGAGATAATCATAAATCTTAAAATAAAACCTCTTCTTACATGCCAACTCTAAAACATTCAAGAAGGTATTGTAAATTTTAATATTTAGGTTTAAAAACCCCATTTTAAAAATATTCAGATCCCAATATTGATGTTTTTTTAAAATCTTAACTTGGCTGATAAGAATTCCGTTTTTATTCTTGATTCGCGATAATAACAAAAACATAAATTCCATTTCGTTGCATGTGCAGTTATTTAATTGTATTATGAATAATAATTAAGTTATTCTTTTTGTTCATTTTAGTATGTACTTATTTTAAAAATCTATAAAAATATTTTTGCAAAATTTATCATGGTAAAAAAAACGTATCCTGTTTAAATATAAAAATTGAAAAGCAATGTCAGGTGTTTCTCCTTTTATAATGAGCCGTTTTCATTTTGAATTCCTTTTAAGTTTATTATCGAGTCACGAATTACGTCCAAAACGTTTGAGGAACCTTGAGCGAGTGGGTGGGGGACTAATGGATTCTTAATAATTATTAAAGTGCAGTAATTGTACAGCAGACCGGGGGTCATAGAGGAATCAGTCAATAAACTGAATATTGTGACATTGGCCACTAATAGCCGATCATTACCGGCTTTCCCGCAATCATTTCCTCCATATCTGGATCAACAGTTCAAACTAATTTCCTTTCATAGTCTATGATATTCATATTAAAATACAGTTTAGTCGTGTAAATGTTTTAACAGCCATGAAAAATAAAGCAATGAAGATAATCATCAGAAATTTTCATTTTATACTTAAAAAATTATGATTTCATTTTTTTTCACACTCATAAACTTAAAGAGGACAGAGACGAAACAACACATATTATTAAAAAATTTTTAATATAATTATGTTAATTTAATTCTTTTCACGCGTCACTCAAGTATTGAACTTACACGGTTTCGAGTGGCCCTTACAAGGGATACTTGGGCTTACCAGCCGTGTAATTTAATGAAAAACTCCGTTATCTTTAAAAAATAAAAATAAACCATGATTAGGATGATGAAAATACCTTTTTTGCAATCTTTATTTTAAAAGAAGAGTAGTAGGTGATTTGTAAGATTTCAATGAAACTAAAACGGAAGATTTCTGATTTTTCTAAGATTGTTTTTATTCTCTTAGACCTGGCACTGTTTTAAGCGTTTTAAAAACGTCATTCATGAAGCGTATATTTACTCCATACAATTTGACTTCCTTACATTTCTTTTAAATATAGAACTCATAAATTGTCTACGAAAGTGTTAAAATCCACGCAACAAGTCTTGAAAATAACAGAATGGGCGGAAGACGTGGAGCTTATAAAATGAGGAAAAAGCAAGTCAAAAATTTACTGAGTTCCTAGCTAAAACGGTAGCGAGATGTCAATTTGACTTTCACCTATTGTGTTTCTCTTTCATCGTGTTTACAAGGAAGGGCCAAGGTCGGGAGTCCCATTCAGGCCCGAGTGACCGTTGAGATTCTCTCGCTGTCGGGGAGAGGCGGGGGGGAAGCCCATTCAAGTAAAAAGGTAGACGCCGCGCCGTGTGTAAGAGTTTAAAAAGGGAGAAAAAAAAAAGAGAAGCGCTTTCCGGTGGGTTAATATCGCTGTTTGCTTCCCTCTGAGATAATGGATGGATGGGGAGGGACGTTATAGTGTATTGTTTTTAAGACGCGCCGCTACCGCGGACTCCTTCCGCTGATTGAGACAATAGAGACGGGCCCTACCGCGTTGAAGCTGTAAACCCACAACAACAACAATTAGGTACCTACTATTATTACACAACACGGACTATACAACCCATTATCTCCTTTTATGCTTCCAACAAATTATATCTAAAACGGTGACATTCTTTATGCCTAGATTTCCGATTTTAAGCAATTTCTTTGTGCGTAAAGTCTTTAAAGTCCTCAGGAGGATCAGGCTTTAAAATTCAACCAAGAGAAGAGGAAAGATTCATAAAAGTTCCTTCCTCTTTTACTGAGATCTTTAGACAAAAGGGCACGTTACATACGAAGGGAGCGTTTAAAAAAAAATTAATTTCCAATAATATTTGCTGAGGGTAGGAAGGGTTATTAAATCAAATGGTAGGTGTACGAATGTTGATAGGTTATCAGCTGCATGTATCACAACAGACATTGTTTGTCTTCCATTATTCAATGGAGATATAATTAATGGGTGTATATTGACTTTCGGTGACGCGACAATGTCACGCCAACCCCCGCGTCACCCCTCGCTCGAATCATTCGGTGTCCGAACCTCATCCCCTTTCTAAACGCAAGGGCGTTTTAAAAAAAACCAACACCCAATTTTTAATCGTTTATGATGTTTGGCTTTCGGGGCGATGACACGTTTTTCAAGCGTCCGATGTCCTATTGTTTGCATTAGACCCGCTTCCCCATGTGTTTTTTTTTTAATCTCCCTGATCTGAATACAACATTTAATCCATAAAAACTGCCTTAGGCAAGCGGGAAAATCTCGGCATCGTTCCAACGAAGCGTCCTTTTTTTCCTCTCTCTCTTCTTATTTTTTAACTTCTTTTAACACTTTAATTTTTTCTTTTTTTTCGTGCTGGGTTTTGAAAAAAATCCGATTAAAGATTCCGGTTGTCTTGACCTTCATCATCCAAGGCTATTTTTATAAATAATGGATTCGATTAATATAATAAATCGATATCCAATTTGAAAGGAAGGGGTTGAAGTATTGATGTTGGGTACACATGTGTTAAGTAGGTAAAGGGGGTGGTTGGTAAACGTCTTAAGGTCTGACTAATCTGGGGGCCGGCTTGATGGATACAGCACACCCATCTAATGGCACCCCTATTATCAATTTCTGGCAAACACTTTGCTTGGTAGTTAGGATTAAGCGATGTGTACACACGGTATGGATATTAATGCTATATTTTAGTTGGACACGGATTAATGGGCGAGTATGAGGTGGGAAGGGGCATTTGACCAAGCTCTATATCTCAAGACGATGTCTTAGCGGCGAAAGGGCCCTGTTGTGAACCATTAATAACAAGGACTTAGACCGACTGATATATGCAATGCGACATTGTCTTACTACTATGGACAGAGCCCATCTGGGCACCTCCTTCCAGCTCTCCTCTAATTTATTAAAGAGCTTACCCCTTGACAATGTCTCATTACACCTAGTCCTTATTACACTACCTAGGGATAATCCCTTTTCGTCTCGAATAACAATTGTTTATCACTACAACTTGAAGCTAAGGCGACTAAAATATCACATCCAACGTCTTCATCTTCAGACGGAGATAACCTTCTTCTAGGAAAAAATTAAAGCGATTAAGATTGCAAAACAATAGGGCCTCACTTGATCCACCATTGATAGCCAACGTTTACGACTATTTATTTAAACATAAAGTCAAGTTAAGTGTCTACCGTGCAATCTCCATTGCAAATGCGTACCCACCTCGAATAGTAACTTGACCATAATAATGGATGCATAAAACGCGTAACAGCTTCTGGCTTCGAGCGTCTTTACTTTTTATTGAATGAACCGTGCAATATGACTCTAAAGTATAGGTTATTGAAGGAAAATTAAAACTGAAAGCTAATAAAATAAATATATTATTGTTGTTTATCTCCTTTCCTTCTAAAAGAACTGTAACTCATTGATTGTTAATGAAATTTCTTTGTAAAAATGACAGATTTCCTTTTTTTCTGTCGTTTCTCCATTAATTATTTCGTAAACTTAAAAAAAATGAGGAACTCCCAATGGGGTTCGAACCTGCAACCATTGGGAACCGTCTCTCTTCAAGCTAAAAAAGCTGGAATTCGGATTAGAGGAGTTTATCGAAAGATCAATTGAGGCGCTCCTGGTACGAAGGGCGAACTCAACAAAACGTAGTTTCGAGATATTCGCATTTTCAAGTTTTATGTTACGGGCGAACTCAACAGAAAAGTCATGCCCTGGAATCGAAAAAGGAGTGGGGGTTGTGGACTAGGATGTGGAGTTCGCCCTTCGTACCCGCTCAGATATCGCAGTTAGAGCTTTGCCGCATATCGGTTTTTACGTATTTAAAGGGGAAAAAAGGGCGAACTCAACATATAAATTATATGGGTGTATTCACCAAGAGGTCTAGAATCTGAAAATGAAAAAAAAAAAAATTTGTCCGATGTTGAGTTCGCCCTTCGTACCCGGAGCGCCTCAATTAAAGACTTTGCCTGCGTTTTATCCTTAATGCATTCCAGGATCATCCAAGAATATCCCTGTTCAATCAACAACACGAAACAGAAGGTACAACTGGCTTCAAAATTTATGTGCGAAATAAAAGACATCATTGAAAGAATAAGCGGGAAAAAACCTGGAAAAATAAGAACGGTGAATATGGTTTCAATGATGTTTCTCGACTGCTAAGTGGCCTTCACAAGTAGGAGCAACATCGTGTTGAAATAAAGTACATACGGAAAAAAGAGATTACCCTATATTTTTTCATAAGAATAATGGACTAGAATTTTGTATAATTTTGTCTGCATTTTATGATTGAGGATATCATTTATAAACTATAAAAATAAGGTAACATTCTTAATTTTAATAATAGGGACCCCATTGAAAGCCATAATACCGTAAAAGTATTGAACATGCGAAATCCTAATTTACTTGAAATAATTACACCGTTTTACATATTGCACGTTCGTCGTGTTTTTAATACATTTTTTCACCCCCAGGGCCTCCTTAGGGGTTGAAAGGAACTTGGGACCGAAAAGGGAGTTTAGGTTTATGAGATGTCTGGGACTCGATTGATGCTGATGATACAGCCACCTAATTCAGTATGTATTAGAGGACAGAGGAAGCACTGATAAATGCCAGGCGCTGTCCTAATACCTAAGCACATTTCTACGCGCGACAAATGTCCACATATTTCCCCTTAGAGTCATGCGCTATTACGTGTGATTTAAGTAAAGGTTCTCTATATTCTCACCTCACTTTACTCTACCGCTTCCAAAATGTAAAATAACTGGATCGTTTCATGTGAATATATTACCTGGGAATAGGTGCTTGAGATTGAATGCTTTTCCCCCTGTTCTGCCAAATATGACGTAATCAAATTAGTCGTTTAAAGTTTTAAACTTTTTTTGGATTCTCTAAGCTTTATTTACATTGATGAAGTCTTCTTTAGGAGAGCGTTGAGCATTTTTAACTCGACGAGGACACTGGTAGCTATTGCTCTTCTGAAGAGAGTTTTTCTAGTGATTCCATCAGTCGGCTATTGTATTGTATCTTTTTGGTGGGTTGTCTATAATTCATAATGTAAGAACTGTGGGGGACTCGTGCTATGTTTGAGTACGTAATTTCTCAAGCTAGAAGTTCCTTTCCCAGGAGCATTAAAAAAAAGTCCCTCGTAGTTTCCTAAAGGTCAGGCGCCCGATCGAACACGTTTTTTCCCAAGGAGATATACAATCGATGAATCAAGATTAAACGGAGAGGGGTTATATGGGACAATGATTGATAAGAATCCCGCTCTTCCAGACGGTAGGAGCAAAACTAATCGACAAATCTGTAAGCACGCACTCCGAGTGGAGTCACGCCGGCTCCTATAAATTATGGGCCGATAGCTAACATCAATTAGGGCACTGTTATCGGCTCCAAGGAATTAATACTTGGGTGTTATGTATCGGCGCAGGTACATTACACGGACAAACGCCAAAACAAATACCCTCCGCTCTACCCTTAAACGGGAATTTCACTCATTAAACTGACAAATGGTGGTCTCCGCGTGATTAAGTGTGCCCACAATCGATTCCTCATGATCTTCCAGTATCACCGATCCGCCCGGAATCCGACCGCTCTGCCGTCTCATCGAGGAATGCAATAAAAAGACTATTTACAGAGTATTTTCTCGGATAGATACAATAATTTATGGCCTTTTTATGTATAAGATGTAGACCCTGGCGAATAATTTATAAGCGCCGCTTGTCCGGACCAGGTGACCCATACCGAAAAAAACCTTAGAGCCGACAGTCACATGCTCTCTGTAGCCGCACATCCACACGTGACATCCGATAATTATTACTACCTGCCTTCTCCATCCCCAAAAGGAATACGGATAACGTGCAAATGCGGATTTCTCCCCTTAACTTATCACTTACGTTAAAACGAGACTTGAATAACAATTAATTATATTTTATTGCAATTCGTTAAATTAAAAAAAAAAATTATAAAAAGAAGATACAATTTTAAAAGGAAAAAGGGAATTCAACGAAGATGGGCTGCAACCTATCTGTCTTTCGTTTTCTCCTAATCCGATTCCTAATTTTGTGGGGGGAAAAAAGCAATACAGGTACCATCTATGCATTTTGCTGTATTGTGAGCTTATACAGCGTCCCCCTCCGACCTTTAAATTCGGTAAAACTTCAACCTGAATTAACTTCTAACTCAATCCAACTCGGAGCGAATAACCGTCACCTTTCGTTAATGTTGGGAACGTTTATGTCCCTTGCATTGCTTTAAACATAAAAATTATGAGTGACTTTCGGTTCAGAAGCTCTACGGGTGTAAAATTATGACGTAATAAGTCAGAAATGAGGAAACGACAATTTTTTTGGCGAACCCGGATGCCCCAAACCCTCTTACTATTCAATTCTTGTTGTCTTCCCCTGATTCATGAAGAGGATGAATGACAACTCACGTTCATTCAGTGAAAAAAAAATTTTTTTCACCAAATGATTGCCTCAATCATAGACGCATTAGGAGACCGCGACCGCCCAGATTATCGGCGGAAGGAAAAGACTAAAGACAAGGACGATCATTACTTTCAATGTTGAAAAAAAATTGTTTTGACAATAAACTCGAATAGTTTGTAAACTTGACCTATACATAGAGAGCAATTCTATAAACTGACATTGAAGGTAATATCAGAGAATAAAGAAGCAGAAGTGGTTCAAAGCTTGATGTAATTTCGTACGTCGCCTGACAAGAAAAGAAAAGAGAAATGTGACAGGACTTCTGACAAGTTGTACGACCGATACGAGTGAGACGGCGAGATAGAAGTAGGAGAGTTGTTGAAGAGGAGCGATAGCGTTGGCATTACGGCAGTAATCACCAGGTGGAAAGGGAAGAAGCTTCCCAAACGTCTTTACCCATTCACCATCTGCCCCTCAATTCAGCTTCAATTTTTGTCCCATTGTTCACTTTTCTGATGAGTCAGAATGAGTCTCGGTCCTCTTGCGGCATGTACCGAGTCAATGAAATCCCTTGAAGGTCGACAACCCTCGAATCAATGTGAAGACCCTCGGCGACCCCCTCTCTCCCACAAGAACTTCAATGGCCCTAACACCTTATTACACCCCATTTGTACATGATTAGCTTCTTATTATCTACAGACGTTCCGGCTACTGGTTTAATGCTTCCATCATCTAGCTCACGAAGGACTTCTTTACCCCACAGATTCACTTCGTCGCCACCTTTGATATTACTTTGTCACTCTAATGACCTTCAATTTTCATTATTTCTTCAAGGAAAATGTACCATTTTAGTTTCAAGTAATGATTAAGGTAACGACGTTATATATTATCGTAATATTACTACCTATAACATCGCTACTACGTTGTAGGATCCTCTTAATCTAATAGAAAATAAAATATTAATTTTGATTCTCGAAGCTAGGATCATCATTTTCAATAGGGGGAATGGATTTTTTTCAAACGAAATGCTTTGGTCTCATGTACCAGTCTTCTCCGCGTTTCACTCCTGAGCGCCGAATGAATGGGAATTATTGGCTATATTTAAAACAAGAAACGTATAGCATGCTGTCTTTCCTCGCTAGAACGAAAAGCCCAATGGCATAAATGATATGGCACAAAACGCGCGTTAAAAACCCTGAAAAATTTCGCTCGTCTGGCTTGAAACGACATCGTGGAACCGTGTTCTATAGCCTCTACCTTGTAGCAAGGGAAATTATTGAAAAATAATTTTTTAGAGACGAGTCATGCTTTTTGATGACTTTTTTTATCCTTTCAAAGTTACCTCTTCACACCTACGCTCATCTATTAGAATAATGAAAATTTTAGCTTCATTAAATAATTATGCTAATCGCTTGCCCATCATGTGTCCCACCGTTGCTGCTTGAAAACTTGATTTATGCGTATTTCGCGACCTTTAAAATTTTACGGTTCTGATTAAATATCAGATATAAACGGGGGAGACCAGGACCTGAGCGAGTTAACTAAGCTTCTTAATTAAGATTTATTAAGGCAACAAAGATTAAAGGTATGGATGTATCTCCTTGGCGACAGATATTTTCCCAATAGTTGAAGGATTTTTAATCTGATTTTATAAAATCTTAATTTTTTTTTTTTTTTGCAAAGGCTCATGAACCAATTACGAAGTGCAGCCGGAAAATTTATGCGGTTCAATGTGAAGAGATAAGGGGTGTGGTAGACCGGGCATAACCTTTAGGTGGATCGGTTAGCGAACTAGTGTGTGGAACGGAATAAAACACTATCTCAGAAACGGAACATGTCTCCCTATCGCATCGGCTCAATCAGGATTAAAAACAAAAGGTAAGAGAAGCGTTACGGCAACTTCCTCTACTTATCAACTCCTTACCAGATGTGAATGAGAGCACCGTTTTCTTTTTTATTTACATGTGCTAAACCATTGATCAGGCTGAAGACAATACGTTTTCCCCTCCGCCTACCACAAATAACCTTACACTATAGGTGCAGTTACTTTTTTTTAAAACGATAACCATCACCTTAGACAATAGGAGCGCGCTTCTTTCTCCCTCGCTTTTCTGAAAACAAACCTAATAAAAACATTCATGGAACATACTTTTTCCTTTCTTCAAAAAACACCTTTTTTTGGCCTTGCTGCATAAGCAATCTCCCTGCAATTCTTCTTAAAAATCTACTTATGGCATCATTTTATCATCTTCTGATATTTGAATGGTAACCATCCCTCTGCAGAATGTGCTCCGGCCGAGAACATTCGAGGTCCTTCCTAAAATCACCTAATTGGCACATATTTAGAGAGAAAATTTATGTCTTTTATGACTGGTTTGACATATTAATGACTCTGCTACTATTAAAAAATAAGATACTAGGCGAATTTATGCTTATTGTAAGAATGAACAATATCCTTAAAGATCTTAGATAGGTAATAAATATGAAAACGATAAATAATAAAGGATGGCTAGTGATTGGAAAAGTTTCTGGGATAGGACCTCCTGGAGTGGTCTTAGCCAGGGGATAAATTACGGACCGATTCTAGTAGCTCCCGACGAAAAAGAATCAATCAAAATTACCGCACATGCAATCGGGAATAAAAGAGTGAGAGGAGAAGAAGGGAAAAAAAACGAAAGAACACGCTAGTCGGGGGAATCCTATTAAAGCGAGGTACTAGTCAAGGAGCAGTGATTTATAAACGGTTTTATAATTTATATCGTTCCATAAGGCTTCTTGGACCGATTGGAGCCTGGGATTTTTTAAAGGGAACATAATATTATTAATTGTCTTCTCTTACTAGTGCCTTATTTGTCCACTGCGCCAAATGCACAGAATCTAAAATTGAGAGAAAAAAAAATCTACTAAGTATTATTTTTACATTTAAAAAAAATTTTTATTCGAAATAAATTTACTAAGAGTTATAGCATTTGTTCTTTTTAAAAAATGTATAACAATATCCCTGGGATAGAAAAGAAATCTATAGGTTGTGATTTGTATTCGCTTCAAAGGAACACGTCAAAGCGTACAACTCTGGAATAAAGGAATTTCCGTGTTCGATTCCTTTACAAATGCCTCCTCTTATCTTACAATCAATTGTCTTTTAAAAAATTACTTTCGTGCCCCCACGGTCCGAAAAGGATCGGAATATTTAATCATCCCAAGATATCGATGAGAAAAATCTTGCCTTTAAAATATTGTTCTTTTTTCGTTATATATTACGTACTCAAAAATATTTCTTTTTGATAATTTCACGATCGTTAACAGTTTTTCTTTCCCTTCAGTTTATTGATTGTACTAGCAACAAATTTTGTAAACTAATTTAATAAACTAATGACCTATTTTGCCATTATTCTATACAGGAAACCAATTCTTAGTAGATTCAACAAGTCACTGCTGCTTGGAAGAACCATCTTTCGAGGGTATGTAAATAACTCTCTTTTGTATTTTTTCGTCTTCTTCTTATTCGAGATATGAATTTAGTTAGAAAAAAAAACTGATAAAAATAAAAGTAAATTTTTTTCCATGTCTTTTTGGAAAGCCTAAACATAGATAAAAGCAGGTGGAGATGGATTATGTATCTAACTGAATTCCTGCCAGAAAGTTCCCATTCAAAAAAATAAATATTCGAGTTAAATGAAGGCATAATCTTGTAAATAAGTTGATTTTTGCGTAATTCTAATTAGTAATTTATAATCTTAAAAGATAATATATGAGATGACCGTAAGTGAATAAAACCCCCGGGATGTTTACGTTTAAACTGTTTACCTAATATTCCCCTTTTGTTAGTATTATCAGAAAGGGTAATAAGAGCAAACATATCGGGTTTTATAATTTTCAAAAATATTGATCTTTTTACCTTTTAAAGCGATTAGATTAGAGAGAGGAATCTCTTGAAATTCCGTTTCCCAAGCTTTTATTTGCATATAGGCTTTAATGTCGAGCTAACTCGTAAAGATGGTCCGCAACAATACATAATAACTTGATAAACTCTCAAACGAAACTAACCTAATTGAATATTTCAAAGTAATGAAGAAATAGAGAAGGAATTGTGCCACTTTTTTTATGGTCGGACGTAAAGTTTTATACGGGCGTAAATGATAGAGTAAATAATAGGCGACCCCACTAGGAGAAATTTCCTTGAGTAACAACGCACTCCTAGATTAAGTAAACTTCTAAAGAGTTTAACATTATACGTACTTCCTTTTATGCGCTTTAAAATATGACTCCCGTTCATGATCACGTTTAATATTCTTTCAGGCTTACCTACTGTTCTTGGAAAATTTTTACAGGCATTTCTGCCGGAATTGACCGATAATTGGACGTAGGCTTTCTTAATCGGATGATGACGATAAAAAGTTCTCTCTCAGTGGCCCACGGAACCAACAAAAGGTGTGCTTATGAGCGTGGATGCGTTCCGTCCTCCCAGAGTAAGCATCAGAGAAACTATAGTTCGATGTTGGGAAAGAATGCAGGTAATCTTGGCCAAAGTGAAGGCTTCTATTGGTTTAGCAGAAGAGCCGTAATATGCGTATTACGTAAAAGAAAATTGCGTGATTTATGTTGTGATATTTTACATAAAACTAAATAAAATAAGTATGTGCGATGCCGTGCTGTGTCAGTTGTGTGGTCTTGGCCATGTACGATTAATAATTATGATTTATAGTTACACTTAAGCCGCATAGCCTCCCTACCCCTCATCATTGAAGGAAAAGTTCGACCCTCTCCGACTACCCGGCAAACCCCCCGTTCTGGACTGTTGTTATTGTCCACTAATGCAGTATGGTATTAGCTCCCTTTTCACTCTTTCTTCTTCCACCCCGCTCGGACGACCCCCCGCTTCTTCTTTGTCTCTATCTCGGGGAGAAAACTTGCCAATTACCCTCTGCTCCCAATAACTCGGTGATATACGACCGTCCGATACCCAGCCCGCAGCTAAAAGTCTCATAATACTCACAAATAAACTCTACTCTCACCCCCCCCCCCTCCTCACAGCCTTAACTGTTTGAGCGGCACCTCCGAACTCCTATCGTTCCAGACACAGACAAGTTTTCCCCTCCTTTTCTCGTGTTATTGCTTCTGGAGCAGTATTTATAGGCTCATCATAAAGGGTCCCTGACCATTTTTCGTAATCTTGTTATGAAATAGTGGAATAACGGAAAAAGCGTATGGACAGCCAATGAACACAGACAATATATCACCATTAATTCTTTTTGCAATTTCAATAATCGAAACGAATTTCGCCGTCTGGAAATTACAGCGGAGCCCAGATAACAGGATGGTGAGGGGAAGTGCTAATTTGGTTGATAGCTAACCCAACGCACCAATAGGTTGTTTGTCAAAGAGAACCCTATGTGGTTGCCACAAGCAATTTGTGCACGCCAAGACAGCGAACATAAATGTACGACTAGCTCTCACGTGTAAATCAAACCTTCCCTTCCTGCCTATCGCATCCTTGCACTAACGCCTCATAAACGCTTAATAGGGCTTTTCGAAAACTTTTGCCTCGTTTTATTATTGTTGTCAGCCGAAATGTACCAGCCATGCAATCAGTAGCGTTCATCCATTCGAGTCCAACAGGATCCTTTTACAGGATTACTTCAGACTCTAAAAGTTTCATTTCTATTAAATAATATACTTGAGCTTATTTGTTTAAATATCGGATGGGCTTAAGTATACAATTCCATTGTTGCCCTATCGAGTATTAATTTACAAATGAAATGAAGTTCGCCTACACGAGTTCTCACCTCGTCCTTTGAGATTATTATTGTCTTAACGTCTGTCATTACTTAAGGTCGTTTGGGATTCTAATGCGGAAAGGATGAGGACATTTTGGGACTCCCTTAGATCTTAAAGATTCGTTCCGATGGTGATGACTGATGATTTTCTGGACGCAAAAACTGAGCAAGTCGTTTCTCAACTGGAAAGAAGAAAAAATTTCAAAAAATTACTGGACTGATGACACCTCCGAAAGAGACTGTAATCAAACAAAGAAACACTGAAAAGAAGGTGTAAAAAATTTAGTACTCTCTGGGAGCAGATTGTTATCAGTTCAATCCTTTTTAATTCAGGTACCACCGAGTTTTATGAAATTTTCATTTTATTATTTAGAGATTTAATCGAAAAAATATTTAAAATATAACATATTTAGAAAAGGAGGGATGCTGCCGTGAATATTTCCATAGGTCTACGCGTATTATAAGAAAGGGTTGTGAGTTTCTGATGGGATGTCGAGAAGAAGAGGAGCGGTGTGATGGGAAGGGGGGAGATTTGTGCTCTGAGGCAGTCACAATATGTCCCCTGGCGTCAATTTCATCTGCATACAGGGCGTCAGACGACTGCTCAATATCTGCTTGACACATCGCTCCAGATAGAGGACTTACGCCTCTCGAGTGTCCTATTCCAAACTCCCCTTTTCCCTCACCTGCCCCTCACCCGATACGTGGCTCTAGGAAAAAAAACACACAACAACTATGCATAAAGAAAGACTTCCCACAACCCTTTCTTCAAAACTTTTTTTTACCAATAACTTTTTGTCGAAAGTGATGTTTTTGATTGTTTTTCAACTGAAAATTGCGCTATAGAAAAGGACTGATTGCTTTTTCGTTAGAGGCCTCTTTATAAGTTCGGAAACAAAAGAAGGGGATGAAAAGAAATTAAGGTATATAAGAGAGGGAAAAAACGGGAATAATAATCGTGAAGGGGGCAAAGTGGGTGTCGACAATTTTTCTATTGACGCCTTTCCTTTATGAATATTATAATAAGTGATTCATTGGTAGTGGCCACTCCTTTTATTGAAAACAATATCTCCTCACTATTCATCGAGATAGGATTCATTTGGGATCCCGGAGGACCGATAAATCAGGAGTGACAGTCTACACACAATGTGACCACTGACTCACCATCAACTCTTATTAATTATTAGTTAGCCTGACATCATTATTGTTTTCCGAGCACGGGGCAACGAGAATGAATATCTTAACTTACATGTGTCACGAGGCTGTCACTTACACCTTTTTTTATGTTAATCCAAGCGTTTCCTTTGTGTCCGCCCAACCCGACCAAATAAAAATAACGCCTCACGGCCAAAGGCTAAACGGTGAAATTAATGAGTTAATTAATTGAAGAGAGCCGGGTAATTTGTAGACTCGGGTGTGGAGGATGCCTGAAACGATATAAATCCCGAGGTAGTCTCCAATACGGCCTTATCAGGGGGGGGGGGGAGCGAGGTCTCCGCCAGAGGTTTAATATTTCACGTAATTTATTGCACCTTGATTTCATTTGCATCGGAGAGAACAAGAGAGAGACGTTAAAGTCCAGAAGGTAGGTAACATTTTTTTTTATATAGGAGCCACTTTTACCCAATTAGTGATGGCCGATAAAACACCTTAAGTTTCGATTAGACACTAATAAAATCCAGATCGATCGAATTCCCCTCCCTTAGTCCTGATATAAAATATCAAGCAATAAAGGGCCCTTTACTGCTCTCCTTATCCAAGAGAGGGATCTCACCGCCCTTTTTCCTATTTAAATGTTAATGTATTTTATATCGACAGGGATGTTGTTGTTTTTTGTCCCTAGATGCCCGCTTTTAGTCGAGGTCCAGCTCAATTTGTTCGATCCCGACCCTGAGATTCCATCCGCTTGTAATTCCTCCTTTGGAATCCCCAACTCTTCGACCGCATCTCTCGCATTCCGATAAGGAGGACCACAAATTAGATATTATTTTTCTTTTCTCCTTTTTTGTATTCCTTCTCTTTTTCAAACGGTTAACTTTAAATGCCGATTAAAGGAGAGGCCGTTACGATCAAAATGCTAATTGGAGCATTCGATTCGAGAGCCTATCTCATTCGGATATCATCAAACGACACCTTTTTCGATATCAAGACGTTTTATAGCTTATTCCTTTCGACAAATAGACCATCCGAGCATTCTTGCTATGTGGCTTCTTGTCTTCGATTTCGAATCACACCTTGTTATCCGATCACACATTTTGAATCGAAAGACATTCAAATTCCTTTATTTTATTCGACTTTTATTTCTTCATCTACGTTCTTCGCTTCCAATAAAGCGACTATTATGTTTTACTGAGTTTTTCTTTCTTCACCATCATACTAATTATTTTTAAAAGCGTCTAAGAACATTATAAAATCTATAGAAGATAAAATGCCTTTTTTTAAAATCTACACTAAAAAATATAAATAAAAAAGGAAATCATGGAGTATTATACTCTTTATATGGTCCCTGGCAGTAAACCGTTTAACGTACTCGTAAAGATCATTTCTTTTATACGGAATTTCAATAAAAAAGCACAATTAAATCTGTGGGGACTCGTCTTTAAGTGAAGAATGACGTATCGGCCGATGAGTGGAAGATAGCCCGGGCTAAAAACGGCCCTGATTTACCGTCCAATAAATGAGTGGGATTTATTTTTTATTGGCTCATAAAATGTTTTGAGTAGAGGGAGAGGGAAAGAAAAAAAAGAAGTCCCACGGATCATAACAGAAATCCCTTTCTCAACCAAAGGACTTCTCGAACCAGTAGAACTACATTTAAAACTACACAATCTGTAAAGGTGTCCTCTTACAGACCCATAATTCCATCTTGAAATACGTGCCTTAGGAGGAGCATTTCTTATAAATAGATATCTGTTTATACATCCACGACCTGCATAAATAATCAGCAACTAAGGTGGCCCGAGTACATCGATGGCTTCAAATTAAATTTCAACTCCTCCGAGTCATCCTTCCACGCTTTGAATCTTCTCTGTTAGGCAAAATCAGATTTTTAGGGCAGTTTTTCTTCTTCATCAAAAATGTCCCCTAAGAACTAATGCTTCTTTGGTTGTTAAGCTGGTTTTGTTGGGGTTCAATCCTCGGGCAGAAGCAATTTTAACTTCAAATAATTTCCGGGTAACTTCCTTCCGTACCATCCTGGCCAATATGGCGAAAGCCCTCGCCTGGGGCCTCTGACAACCTGCATTAGTAATACGAAACAATAAACAAAAGAATTTTGAACCGTAGTTATGGAGTTTATTCAAAAGGACTGATTAGCAGCTTGATATTCTTTATAAGAACCCTCCTTTTTTTAACGATTTCTTTTTGTTTTCTTATACTGGAATTAAAAAAGGGAGAAAGAAGGTTGTAAAATGAGTAATCCAATTAGGAAAATATCAAATACCATAAATTTTATTAACGATTGGGAGAAGGGGTTAAAACTAATACCGCATTAAAAAAATCCTAATGGGTTCTTTTACCCTGCGAAAGGAAAAATTAGGGGATGGAGAAAAAGGGTGGAGACTTGGTCACACATTGGAAGACGTAATTAAAAAAAAAAGGCTCCAGTAAATTATTGCATTTCGGAGAGGAAGGGGCGGCGGGTATTTCATTAAGGTTTAACCCTATCCCAATCCCGGGATCTCCCCTTTTACAGTTGTCAGTGTAAATCTTTAAGGGATCTTAATATTATAAAATCGACGAAGGGCGAAGAGGAGTAAATGTGTATATTTTTATCACTCCCGAACGATTTGTGACGAATCGAAATGGGCGCCTTGTCTAGGGATCGAAGCGGCTCCGACATCACCGGATGACGTGCATAAATTATTTTAAATATAGACAAGATGGGACAAGACAATTTACGTTTCCGCTAGACTTCGCTGGGCCGTTTACAAAAACCCGCAATTTTCACAAATTTAAAATTTAAACTGATTTAATTAAACGATAATAAATTTTTAGAAAAAAAAATCCGTTTACGAGAACGCTTGATAGAAGACGAATGTGAGAAAAGACGTTAGCCGCTATTCAAGTGCCAATTAGCGGGGATATTTACCTCCTCGAAAAATTTATGAAACCCACTCTCATATCAGCGATTTCCCCATGGGCAATGGACAATAATAAGAAATTATAACTTCCTCTCTTGGATTTATTTAATTTGCCAATTAGGTAATATGTATAAGAAAAACAAGTCTGCCAACTGATTTTTATCGCCACAAAATTAATTGTTCGTTTTCGACCTCAAATTATTGTTCACCGAAGCAGTAAAAAGAATTTTTTTTTTTCCAAAGATTATTTTTAAAAAATTCTTATGACGGTTTGCTTATTAAACACAAATAGAAGAAACTATTTCTTAAGCTGGATTTGTAACTGATGAATGAGGGCTAGGAACACCCTTCCAAGGGTTTTTCAAGAGGTAGAAGGGGAGAAATTTTAAGGGAGCCAAAGTCCCCTAATGACACCGTGACCTACACACACTGTTTTTTCTTCTACTATCCTTGGAGTACAAACTTAAAATTTTCTTTATTTCAAAAAATTTTGGCATGCGGCGTTTTAATGGCTTATAGGTTTTGAAATCCTTTCCAAAGTTTTTCAACAAAACTTTTAAAAAAATGTAAAACTAAAAAGAAATCTCCCATTCTCTCCAAAAGTGAGCAATCAAAATATTTTAGATCATACACACTCAGAATATTAGTAGTATATTGTGTTTTAAAATGCGATATTATTTTCTAATTTTATGGGTCTTTAGAATGGTTTCTGTTTATTTTCTATTTTTAAAAGAAAGTAAATACAAATATTATCTTTAGGATCGAAGTATTCTCAAGACATTAGAAATCTCACTACATTATGAGATATATTTTTATATTTATCTGTACATATTTTTTTTTTTTTCCGAGTCGTTTGATGACTGAGATAACAGGTAAGATGGGAGGATCAAGGTCTTTTATATATACGTCTGGGGATTCGACCGTTTTCTTCCATATTTATGTTCTCCATCAACTTCGAGAACTCGAAGATCGGGGCCCTGAACAAATCATAAAATTATGTGATAACATTTTTGAGGTGGATCGTGTTTGATGTATATTTATGGGTAGGGGATGTTATCTAATTTTAAATCTCGTTAGACATTTACTACCACCGAAGGAAGAAATAACAAAAAAAGGAGAAAAAAAATAATAAAAAATAAAAGGACCTGAATTAGATTCGGACAACCGAAATTTTTCCCATGGCATAATCGTGTTAGATCACACCCAGGTGGAAAAAAACTTAACATTTTAAAATTGAGGCGCTCCGGGTACGAAGGGCGAACTCGACAAAACGTAGTTTCGAGATTTTCGCATTTTAAAGTTCTCTGTTAAGGGCGAACTCGACAGAAAAGTCACTCTCTGGAATTTTCGTGGCGAGATTTTAGATTTTATAGAATCATAGCGGAAAGAGTTTTTTAAAAATTTTCGAATATTTTTTACGATTATTAATTCATAAAATGTATAATATATTTTTATTTCGTGGCGGTGAGCTGTTCCATGTGGAGTGGGGCTCCTGGAAAAGGAGTGGGGGTAGTGGACTAGGATACGAGTTCGCCCTTCGTACCCGCTCGGATATCGCAGTTAGAGCTTTGCCGCATATCGGTTTTTACGTATTTTAAAGGGGAAAAAAGGGCAAACTCAATATAAAAATTACATGGGTGTATTCTTCAAAAGGTCTAGAATCTGAAAATGAAAAAAAAAAAATTTGTCCGATGTCGAGTTCGCCCTTCGTACCCGGAGCGCCTCATATCGAGTGAAATGTCGGGTAACTAATTTTTTGGACATTTCTCAAGAACTTTTATAATAAATCTAGTATTGAGGTTAGTTTCTTTGACGACAGAGGAAACATAATAAATGAAAGCGGTTACCGATTCTCAAAAGAAAGTAATTGTCATACCCTCGACGTATTAATGCAATGGGTCTACTAGACGAATGTGGGTTAATGAAATTCATTTGATCAACGGTTGCGTGGCCATATTATTGGATCAGCGATAAATCTACGATATCTCGTGATTTACATTTTTAAAAGATTTTTCGCATTCTTTTTAAAAATAAATAACAAGATATTTAAATAATATCATTAAAATCACAATATGCGTTTCCCCTCCCTTTCTCTAGGATGTCGAAATTGTAATTGACAGTTTCCTGTCATCTCATTTCTTGTCTTTGATTATTTTCCCCCCTTTCTTTTTCGAAAGAGATTTTATTCAATAGGACAGACAGGAAATCAGGATTGCTTGCATTTCATTAAAGCGTTTCAATGAAAAGAACAAAAAAAGGGAAAAAAAAAGACCGTTAATGAAACACAAACCGTCCAAACGTCCGCTGTTTGCTTTGAAAGATGGTACTTCAAGATTCCTTGGGATCAAAGCGGTCATCGATCCAGTTGATTGGTCAAAAAGTCGTTATATTTTGAGCGTTTTTAAAAAGGAGGAATTGATAAAATTTGGAAAATGCTCTCGAGGGAGATTTGAACTTTTGCCAATTTTCGCCGGGATCGTAAACAGGAGGTGATCGACATCATGTTGCCCCGGCGTGAAGGCAAAAAGCGGGAGATATGTGTGTACTCGGTTAGAATAAGGGAGAGATTTATTTCATGCGAATCAGACCCAGAATACCACTGTATTCACTAATACATTATGCTCCGCACACTACACGGATTTTCTATTAGCATTTTTACTCGGACTCTCCGGCATAACTGAGACTCTATATAAATCACAACCACATAACTTCAGTCTAGTAAATTATTTTGTGTTGACCTTCTCAAATACCGTCCGGTTGAATTTTAGATAAACCGATGATCGAGCTCCATATTCGACATAAGTAGAGGGTGAGTTAATGGGAGTGTCCAGAAAAGAAGAGATATTTCAAGTGTTGAGGTCGTCATTTGTGTCAAAGAATGATCTAGGGAGACATGACAATGGTGTGCATAAACATTCACTTTTATATGGGACAGCAATCAACCGAACAATAAGGCCCACGCTTCAAGTTCCCGACCTTTCGAATTTCTTTTCGAGCCTATTGTAAAAGGCAACATAATTTTTATGTACAATTAGAGCGGTGTAAATAAGTCCGAATCCATAATGTGTTGAAATTAATGGTCTGGTCGCCTCCGCTCGGAATCAAGTTAGTTTACAGGTATTTCTCTTCCCGTCTGATAAAAAAAAAGAAAGAAACAAAAATGTTTTACTTTCTCATGAACCTAAACATAGAAAAAAGGTGAAAAATGAATAATAGAATGCCAACAGGTTGGAAGTGATTCACATCTGCCAGATGACCGCGGCAATGGTCTATTTTGCCAGACAGAGAGGGACCGATATGAAAAAAACCCTACTTTTTCTGATCTTTTTTCTCTAAAATTTAAAAGTCGAGATAATTTATGAGTTTCTCGACACTGATAAAATACACTAAAAAAATATTTTCAGTTTGATTTCAACAATCGGTTTCCCTTTCCGTGTTGATAATGATTTCTTTATCTTTCAATGAGTTTCGGCGAAGTCTTAAAACGGGCAACCTAATTTCCATCTTTGATAATTTTAATTTCCTTTGTTTATCAGCTATCACAAAAATGCATATAAATTAAATCATATCATATGAGGGACGCCAAAAAAAAGTTCAGCCAATTTTTTCACACTCTAAGTACTTTATAGTTTTTGATGACTCTTTTTGAGATAACATTTTACCTACTTATTAATGCTTATCTTATAATATTTTGTTGGACACACTATGATAAACAGTTCCAGGAGACAACAAAAATTTTAAGCATTTCTAAGAGTCCACCTGTCTTGAAACCAGAAATTGTTCAATCTTCACCTGCTCCATTTTCGAAGATAAGAATAATTTACAGGATAATTTAATTTTTTTAAATTAGTAGCAATGATGTGAACGATGAGGAAACGAGCTTTTCTTTTTTCATCATATATTTTTTATGAAGATAAGGAAAGAAATGATAATGGTCGTGTAAGATTTATAAGGTGTATAAAACACAAAGAGGCCATAATTTTCGTGAAAGAAACCTTTCCGTTATACCTATGATAGTTGTCGAAAAAAAATAAGGAGGCTAATTACCGGTGCATTTTGGTTAATAACTGAGTTTTTCGCTGAAAAACACCAAATGACAAAGTAAACAAAAGCCTTTTGAAGTCGGACGTCCCACTCTGTCATTATCTCCACAAATGAAATTTTTTTTTCCCTCTATTTCTTTTCTCCGCACCAGTTTTCTTTCGCGGATGAAAAACCATTTCAGATACAATCACAAGTCCCAAGTGGACACAATGGGAAGGCTACACATCTAACAAGATATCTAGGAAAAGATAAGAAAAGGGCGTAGGGAGAAAAAAAAAACCACGGACATTACCAAATATACCCATACTTGGATCGAGATCATTACACACAGGAGCTGTTTTTCGTAACTGTACTTTGCGAAATGAATATATCATTACCATACGCATAGAAGAGCAATCTGCCTTTAAGAATATCATCGTTTTAGATCTTAAAAAGGCCTCGTTCCGGCGAACAACGATGTTCAACAGGATTCGACCCGACGTCATTACTTTATGGAGGCGTTGAATCATCGGCGGCTGACGCAGACGTCGCGACGAGTGTTAAATCAGCCTAGAATTCAATTGACAACTTTAAAGAGGCGTCAATAGGTTTCTTTAGATTACTCTTTTTTGGGGGGGTTACTATAGAGTTTTATTGAGAATTTCGAAAAGAGTGCCAAATATGCATATTAGCGAATCATCTTTTTATAAAAGCCGTTGGACGGGGAAGCCAAAATATATTAGTACCGTTATAAATCACTCGGTCGCAAAACTAATTTATTTGTATACGCTCGGTGGGATTAGAACGTTGTCGAGAATATCAATGGTTAAGAGCAGATGCATTCTCACAGACCGTGGGATCCCCGCTTGAGTACAATGGATGTGCGCAAAACTAATTTATTTGTATACGCTCGGTGGGATTAGAACGTTGTCGAGAATAAAAGATGTAATCGGGTCTTATAATTAGGCTAGGGTCCGGTTAGTAACTATCGCGGCCAATCAGTGTTAGTATTGAATAGCATTGTCTAGATATCAATGGTTAAGAGCAGATGCATTCTCACAGACCGTGGGATCCCCGCTTGAGTACAATGGATGTGTGAATATTTAATTAATGGTCTCTCTACCTGCTCTTCCTAATTACATATGCAATTATGCAAATATAGCAGGGCCTAGAAAAGCCTATTGGTTTGGGCAAACAATTCCCGATTCCAAACTATAACTCATTTCCATCCCCCCCAGCATCACCGTTCCAGCGTCCATTCTGTTTGCTCGAACCCCTTCTATCACTTCACATCTCTTTCCGCTCCGCACGTATACATAAATCAATTCACTGAAGACAGAGAGAGAGGATGGATGGAAAATCTCGCCTGAGAGAGAGTGCTCGTCCCATTCTCTTTTTTCATTAATAATCGCCCAGGTGAAGCCCTTCATATCCCAAATGCAAGGGTGTGATTAATACATTCTTTTGATCCGCACTAACTTAGTTAACCCTCGGGAAAAGGAGACGGCTCTACAAGGATTTATTTAGATCGCATTTTGTTGGGCTACTCAGCCCCTACGACTTGACCCTTTTTACATTAGCTTCTTTTATAATGAAAGGGTCGTCAGAAATAATTGAGAGTGTGAGATTCACCCTTTTCAGAAATTTTTATTTTTACCCCGAACCACCTTCTCCATTTTAGCCCCACGCTTCTTCACCATCAAATCGACCCTAAACCCAGATTCAAAAATATCCATCCGGGGAAAAATTCGTTATTATTTATCAAAAATAATCAAGCAAGCCAACGTATAAAGGAGATTTTTGTACACAATGCACAATACACAATACCTACCGATTCTGTAGCGCTTCCCAGAAGGTAAGCTTTATAAAACAGGACAAAAAAAGATTTTTTTTTTTTCATATTTTGACATCTATTCTTTCTTCTTTTTTTCTGAATCGTAACTCTTCAAGATAAAGGTTTTAAAACACATGCATAAGAATCACACTCGTCTTCTCATATAAAATTTTTTGTCTCCTATCCTAAACAATGGAAACGTGAGCGCGTTAGATTTCCTTAAGTCGAATCGGATGAAATATGATTAATAGTTTCCAGCATGATACCGCTATAAGAGTTGAAAAAAAAGAAGAAGTCTAGGACGTGATAGGAAAAATGAAGTTGGGATTACTTCGGCAGTAGGACATCTGCTCTTTCCCTTAATATATAGAGGAGGAATCAATGGGACAATGCGGATTAGGGTTTATGTGACCCACTCTCATATCCCTTCCTTATATACAACAAACATCATGATCCCTTTAAGAAACCAGTAACTAAATTAATTCTTGTACGGATTTCGTTCGGTTTAAGAACGGTCCTTCTTTTTCTTCCGACCCTTTTCTTTCAAAATCAAATCCAAGGTGGCTTTGTCAACCGTTTTGGTAAACGATTTCTATTAGTTCAATATAGTTTAAAAAGAACAAAAATAATAAAATCAATCACCCTGTAGAGTTTAAGGAGTGCTCCCGCTGTTTTAAAGCCTCTGTGCTACCCATCAGATTAATGGTGAGACCTTGCGTTTAATATAGGTTGCCATGAAATATGTAAATCATTCAAATGGTGTTTAAAACAATGTACCGCCACTTTGAAAGTGACCGAGATACCTAATAATTTAAAATGCTTAAACATGCCATTACTTCCACCAACCACCCACGGTCCAGACATTTGTCTCGACCTCAGAAACATTTTTCATGAGAAGAGTTTATATAGGAAACTTTGATTGGTTAATTTGGTACGTTTTCGTCTGGATTGAGGGCGGTGGACGGGGGGAAACCGCGAGGGAGAGCGAAATGTTTGATTCTTGCCTCTGACACGTGACAAAGCCAATAAGAAAGATAAGGGTGGCTTGTTAAACTTTTTAAACGATTCAGGACCCCACTCCGGAGGAAAATTCAAAATTCACCCATTCGGAATATCCAGCGGAGGACTCCTCTAAGATTATGAATGGCCATAATTCCGATGTCTTATCTGTTAATTATCAATATGCCTTTTGAGAGGGAGTAAGAGGGCGCCCGAGAAACGGGGAAACCCTCGATTCACTTCCCTTTACTTAAATAAGCGTTAGAACTTTCCTCCGACCCCATTAAATAGCCCATTAGAAACTCGGTACACCTTTTCCAGGCCTCCAGTCTTCCACACTTCACTAACACTCATTAAACAATCATTTCACTATGTATCTTTTATTGTAATCCTGATTCCATTAGGAAGGAACCGATAAAACTACTCCTTTTCCTCACGGAATCTACCTTCAGAATATTCAAATAAAAATTAATTAATTTATTTTTTATAATTATTGCAGGGGAACTTCATTATAATATGAGTCGTTAATTATAATATTATGTTTTACATGCTTTGTTATATCGATATTGTTGCAGATAGAATTTTTTTTTAAATTAATTAACAACTAAAAGATTCTAATCTTTTACTATTAAAACGCATCTTTACTCAACTTATCTCATAATAAAAGTTTAATTAAGCAAATTTTTTTTATGCTATTTAGAACGGGTTCCCGGTTGCACGTAACCAAAAAAGAAAACAAATCGTCGATTTAAGTGGACTAAAATAGTATCGGGTTCTTCGAAGATCGAAAAATAATTTCCACGTCTCATTACGGATTTAAACTCTTAAAGAGCCCAAAAAGCGTGGGTTCTTTGCCAAATTTTAATTCGTTTTATTTACGTCGAGAAAGCCGCATTTATGATTTACACTAATCGAAGACCACCTCCATTGGGCGCCGTATATCACTTCCCTCAATTTGACTTTTTTTTCCTTCTCTCTCTCTCACTCTCGTTCAAAAAAAATTTCTCCTCGACACGGGCGGAGACGAAAATAGCCTCAGAATGAGAAGAAAACAGTCAGAGACATTTGATGGCAGCAAATCAAAGAAAAGGTTTTTATACTAAAGAAACTGTCCCTAGGCCAGCCGCAGACTTCGCTCCACTAATATTTCGGTTTGGGAATCAAGATTATGGCCTTAGTCCAACTCGTCTGTATTTATAATTATTCGAAGATTTGTCTGGTATTGCATAGAATTCCTTATGTCTAAAAATGAAACCATGTCCCTCCCCTCAGGGATCGATTCAGAGGTCAGACGAGTTTCCCCCTGTTTAGATTTCTTTCTTGAAAATTAACTCATCAGAAAATTATTTATTCACATTTTCAATATAGCAAAGCACTGACTTCATCTAACTTTACGAAAACCTAAGATTTTTTACCATCCATTCTTTAATACGATAAATACAATTTTTGGAGTAATAGAACTGTTTTCATTATGGCAATTAATAAACATCGCTCTAGGTAACATAATTGCCCAATAAAACAGCCATTTCCCCTTTGTAATTTTGTGGTTTTAGTAATTATAATGGCAAAGCAACAATTTTCTTCAAATTTCGCACGTGGATGTCAATAAGTATTAATATTTCATTACGTACTTTCAACGGAAAATAATTTTATGACTTGATAGATTTTTCAAAAAACCGATCCTTTAGCCCATGTTTGTCGCCTTAGAAGACAAGCCCACCGACTTTAATTCGGAAAACAGCCAGCAACACTCCAACACATTGTAATTTCAACTTCTGCTTGACATAACTTGTGGTAGCGAATCTGGGAAAACAAAATTCTTAAAAATGATAAATTAACGTTAAAAAATATGAGTAAAAGAATGAATACCAAACAGTTAGTCAACTGTTGGGAAATCTAAGCGAATAAAAATTTCACTTCCTTACGAAATACCTAATAGTTTTCTTGTGCCTATACATTGTCTCCGGAGCATCAAAAAAATTGCGTAAAGTGGTACCTACAAGTGCAATTAACCTGGATTTTTTTCTTCTACTCTTCGGCTCCTTTTTATATTCAGCAGCCAACTTTTCTTCGACGTAACAGTCTTTAATAATTATTATTATGTAGTTGTAAATTTTCAGAAGTTTCTAGTTTTAAGGAAACACGATTGTTCCATTACCGATTTCATTATGCACCTTTTAACAAATAAGTAATTAGGGCGCTTTTCATGTTTTGTTATAACTTATAGCCTGTGTAAGTTGGAAATTTTATTGCGGTAGCTACGATTTTTACCGTTCGTTGTTCTGTTGCTTCTTTAGAAAGCTCTCCGATGGGGAAAAGTACTGGTTTGAAGAGCTTCCAACGAAAACTTCCTTAAGGAGAAGTATCTATATAGGGGGAAGTATATGGAGGAAGTATAACGGTTGGGATATATGGGAGGGAAAGTATAACGGAGGGGGAAGTATAAGTGAGGGGAAGTATATGGGGGAAGTTTAAGTAAGGGGTAACAGAGGGGAAGTATAACGAAGGGGGAAGTATAAGGGAACGAAAGTATAACCGAAGGGGATGTATAAGGGAGAGAGAGTATAAAGGAGAATTTTCCAAGTTGGTTTTTTCAAAAATTAAAAAAAAAATTTTCTGGTTTTCCTTTTTCTTTCTTTTTTTTTAAATTTTTTAAGTTCTTTTTTTCGAAAATTTTCTAATTTGTTTTTTTCAAAAATTTTTCCGGGTTTTTCGTTTTATTTTTATTTTATTTTTTTTTTTTACAAATTTTTAAGTTCTTTTTTTCGAAAAATTTTCTAATTGTCAAGGTAGAAATAATGGGCTCTTAGGCCTAGGATGCCTCTCGTAAAGGGTAGAAGTACGAACTTTCTCCCTAATAAAAAAATTAATAATTTAAAAAGTGGCAATTTTTTACACCAAAAATTCTTAAAAAATATAAGGAGTAATTGGTGAAAATCGGATGAACGGTTCGGCCGCAGCGAATTTTTTAAAATTTCAAACAGACATATCTCCGCCATTTTTTTCGAAATTCAAAAATCGCCCTCGTTTCTTCTTCACCGGCTAAAGAAATTTTGGTGAAATTTGGTGAAAATTGAATGAAACTGTGGCCGTAAAGTGTTCCGGAAAAAATGCTACGGACGGCCGGCACCACAGACAAAGTTGAGATCGGTAAAGATCAATATTCGAATTGACCCTCCGGGGTCTGGAAGACCCTTCCCTAAAAACCCGACGTCGAGGGTATCACAATAACTTCTTTAAGGAAGTTAAAAATCAGGGACCACATGGACAATATCACCGTCACCGTCCATCGCTATGCTGCTTGTTGCGAGCATTCATTTTATTCAATAAAAAAAATACTTTAAACTGAAATTTCTATTATAAGGTTAGTTGAACAAATTTTGATAAAAATTAAATTCTTTATTCAGACCCCGAAAATATATTTTCTACACTTAAGTGACAGCAAGGAAGAAATTTGTTTCAGGCAAAAGGCCAAATATTCGACCATGAAAATAGTATGAGTCCATTCAATGCCTCTTGTTTTAAACGTTTAATATTGAGGTAATTTTGACGTCAGATTTCTAAACCAGAAAACCAAGATTTCTAAAAATAGCATCATTTTATTAAATGATTTTTATTTAAATTAATTAAAACCCGAAAAGGAATTTCGCGAAAGCCTCGAATCTCAAATCGTGAACCATGGGAGCTTTAAATATAACAAGATAAAAAAAATCTCGATTTTAGAATTCCATTACCGTGAGGCGTTTTCGTTAGGAACGGTTTATTTTTCTTTAAACGGATTTTATTAATGAGATGGAATAAACCCGATGGTATATTCGTCGGACGAGGTAGATTTTTCACCACTAATATTCCCAATTCCAATTACTTGAGGGTAGATGAATTAATTGAAGAATTAATCAACTAATACATCCGGTTATGGCTTAGTATCGCTATCACGCCAATCGTTTTATCTGGACGTATTTTTTCAAAATTAAAGGAGTAAAAATCAAAATAAATACCGATCAGATGGATACAAATTGCTCTTAACCTTACAAATGGCCCTCCGTCATTGAGACAAATTTATATCAGAAACCGATATTCCAATTTTATACTGTTGATAGATAAAAGGTTTTTTTATATTTAAGAAATAGTAAAAATTCTTTCGACATAGGAAATCCATTAAGGAGATTGTGGAAAAGCATTAATAACAAACAGGTGATGGGCGAGCATTGAACACCGGCGATAGCTCTTAAAACGACCGGCCATCAAACAAAAACCGATCCCCTTTTAACATCCTTCAATGAAGTGGGAAACACATCTACAAAAATAAAGGAAACTAATGTTTTTTTCTTCCTCTTCTTTCGTTTGAAGTCACATAGGAAGAACACTGTAGGAGAAAAACTACTTTTAAAAGGAAGATTTTTCAGCAGAAGGAGGCACAACGATCAGAATTCCGTTTGCAAAGAAACCTGACTTAAGATGACATCATTTCTAAACATTCTATAAAAAGCTTTCTTTATATCCAAAATCGGCGTAAAAAGTATAAAGAATTGTAACAGCTACACGTTTTTAAGTTACTTTTCTATTGAAAATGAGGTTGTTTTTACATGACGTAAGGAAAGATAAAAAGACAGTAGTCGTACCTTGTAGAAATAATGTTTTTTTTTATTATTCTTATTATTAATTTTAGATATAATTTTTATAGTGTTATGGCCCCCTTAGAAGGGTAAGAGTGTTCATAAATAATAAGGGTATCGCTAAAAATACGAGATTCATTGTTGGGACCGGAATGAGGGTTTGGCGAAACGCCAAGCACTAAGGTCAAGTGCGAACATCGGTGTAAACACAAGGAGTCCGGCTAAACATCGGAAAATAAATAAATCGTCTATTTAAGTGCAAAATGCTTATATAATTTTATCTCCAAATTTTTTATTGGAAGATTAGCTTCTTAAGGTTAATCAAGTGGGTTCGGTTCTTGACCTCCTAAAACGCCGCGTCCGGCCGGCCGGAACCACAGACAGTTGAGATCGGTAAAGATTCGATTTGACCTTTCGGGGTCTGGAAGATTTTTCCCCAAAAACCCGACGTGGAGGGTATCACAATTTTTTTTTTTTTAATTTTTTACGAGGGTTTTCAACTCAGGTTATATCACCCTCGCGTCAGTGGTGTTTTCCGTCGGAAAAGTTCATTTAGGTACATTGGGTTCAATTTGGGGACCGCCCGCTTTGAACCCTGGACCCCATTGATGAACGCCGTATCGCAATGATTGGGATTAACGCCTTAACACGCGCGGCCACCGCGACGCTATATCCATTAATTTCTTTAAGGAAGTTAAAAGATAGCAATATCCTGCAAAGAAGGTCTCGGCGAAACTATTTAGAGTAGGATCAAAACCACCAGTGATCATAAGACCCCCCCCCCCCCCCACCATCACCATGTCGAAATGAAGAGGAACATCCTGCTAGTAGGTCTGAGGATGGGGAGCTACACTTGATAGAAAAAATCGTGAATATTTTCTCGTCCGTAGTTTCTGCATATAACTTGTGTTTTACGTTGCTTAATAAATGAAAATAAAAAATCGAAGTATCCAAGCGAAATGAGAAACATAGTAAAGCTCGAATAGTGGTTTAGAGGTCGGATATAATTCTTTAAAAAGAGTAGGTACAAAATAAAAGTGAGTAGAGATTCCACCTCTGGACTGTCCCGATATAGCCCTTGCCTTTTCCATAATAATCCGTCTTGGCGTGATAATCGTTAGGAAAGCCACTATGAACACGGCCTCTATGTACCTGCCGCATGTCGTCTATTTGTAAAAGTTTGACGCGAAATTTATAGGGATTTAGAGTGGGAAAAACGACGTTCTGATCAACTGTAGAGATTTTCACGAGTTGCGAAATGTGGACTCTGAAGAAAACTAAAAACAAAAAACCATTAAGAGTGAAAATTCTTAAGGATTGAAACAATGTTGTATAAAAACAGGGTGTATATGCTGGGGAGTCCAAAATCGTGCATTTCAAGTCAAACGTTATCCCTCTTTTTTTATACTGTCACTAAAGCAACTGGAAAAGAAAATATTGATTAGGCCTAGGGTAGCAATTGATAACGCACTGGTGATCAAAGAAGAATATAAAAAAATATCAATTTTTAATTGAATCTGAATATGTCTTTAGGCATTTTATGTTAGCGCATGCTTTAAACTCTATCCAGGAGAGGTCGGGGATTACCGGAAGGAGTGAATGATACCTTAGGATAGTTTACTTTCCGGCTTTACGCTCAACTTGGTTTACGCCTTGCTTTTGTCTTCAACCAACTTTTTATATTATACGTCTTAGCGGATGGCACACATGACTGAGTAAAGCGCAGAGCCGAGTCAAACACGTTCTACCGAAAACAAACGCCTTCCTTCTCCCACGATTCTTTAATGAGAAATAAGAGGGGGGTCAATAGATTTATATTGTTTTCATTCACCGTCAAAAAGAGCCAATCACGAACGAAAATTGTTTATAATCTAAAATAAACCTCGGCGAAGGTAAATCCAATCAAAGTAACATCAGTGCTGCATATCAGACAATGCCTCAATATTGATAAACACGGAACGATAGCTCTCACGCAAATAATTCGTTAAATATATTTGTAAACGAATGATTTATTGTTATTGAAACAGTAAGATATTTTTTGTGGGAAGGAATCGTGATTAGGTATTATTCCATTCCGTTTTCTTGCATGTAAAGGCATTATCGGATCACAAGTTGAGTCTTTTAAATCATGCAATCAATAGCATTACTCACCATTTTTTTCCCTTCTTCTCACGAGCAGGAGTTATTTCATATGAAACCTAATGAAATAACTAAAATAACATGCATTTACCTTCAAAGTAACAACGTGAGCGTTCAATGTTTTATTAAGATTTGCAGTTTCTTTGCTGATTTCACTCTGCAGTAATTTAAGGTCCTATTTCAGTTTAATGAGATGATGTGGGATAAAGGATATGAAAGGAATGATATGATATTTTAATGGATTTGTAAAGCATCTGAAAAAATCCATCAGTCCGTGAAATGAGATGTTTGATTATAATATATATAGCTTATGAGGTCTTGGGATAAAAAGTCGCGTGAGTTATGACAGATCGGACTAGAGATTCAATTGTGTATTTGAAGACTGAGGGGCTTGATGTAGCTCCCAACTCAGATGGAGTTATTCCCTGAGGATAATTAATAAATTTTTTTTCTCTTTCTCCTCTCTCCTCCCTCGTTCTATCATACCATTTCTTTTCATCTCTTATTTGAAGTTTAATCGAGTCGAAATTAGGACATGGATTGATGTGGAAAGCAGCTGGCTTCGGAGAGCATTTTGCCAATAGACTAAATATATCACAGCTTGCTAATTTACGTTCGCCCGATATTGGCATGGGGACAATCTAAGCACCTGTTTTCTGACTCCTCAATACTAATAATATCTGCTTCGGACTCCCGATTCCCGGAAACCAGAGCGAACGGTTATAATTCTATCAATATCTCGCCGATCCGTGAGGTATTTTCGAAAACGAAGGCGAAGAATCTATTTTGTAGACCACACGCACACACGCGACCTTTGTCTAAATAAAATGCCCTACATTCACGGTCTCCAACAGTCCGACTCTTTCATTGAAAGGCCCTTTTCAACTTCCTCATTTCTCGAGCCAAATCAGCGGTTTTTACACTCTAATCTTAAACGTGTCAATTAGAGATTCGTTTCTGGGAGAAGGGAAGTCCGATGGGGAAAATTGCCGAGTTGTTGCACTTATGCATTTTTGGTCTCCGTCTTCTAGGGGATTGTTTTTTTCTCAATAATAGTTACATAGCATTTGAGGCGCTCCGGGTACGAAGGGCGAACTCGTCAAAACGTAGTTGCGAGATATTCGCATTTTAAAGTTTCGGTTTTTATGTATTTAAAGGGGAAAAAATTATATGGGTGTATTCACCAAGAGGTCTAGAATCTGAAAATGAAAAAAACTGGAAGACCCTTCCCCAAAAACCCGACGTCGAGGGTATCACAATAACTTCTTTAAGGAAGTTAAAAAAATTTCTCCGATGTCGAGTTCGCCCTTCGTACCCGGAGCGCCTCATTTGGTTTACATGTCGTCTTCAAGATCGTTCGTTTTCACTAATCGGTGTGGAAGAACTTTTGAGGGTATCACAGTAACTTTCTTTTTCAGAAATGCGAAAGTTAAAAATAAAATATAAATAAGTAAATAACAATAAAAAATGTTAAAAGAATTAAATTTGCTAGAATGCAAACTTTTCCAGGGATCAGACGTATAAAGGTTTTTTTTAACTGTGTTTTCATTTTGTATTGTATATCACAAAATTAATATTGTCAAAAAACGGACTCACATACACAAGAAAAAAAAAAAGGTCTTTGCAAAGGGGTGATATTAATTGCCGAGGGTTGAACAAGAGAATTCCCACCGTATAACGGGAGATTAACATGCTTTTATAGGAGGATATAAATCAATTGGATATTGAGGAAGGAGTTTGTGAAATAAGGGCAGGTAGTCCTCCTTCATTTGCATCTGGAATTAGCATGTGTAAGTGAAGGGAGGAGGAAAAGAGACGAGAGAGAGAGAAGTGAGTGCGAGAGGTGAAACAAAGGCAAATCCCCATTCGATCCGGGGTTCACCCTCTTTCGTCCAGTTTTCTGATTAGCAACATCGATCAGCTCCATGAGAAAATCCGTTGTCCCCCAGAGAACCCCAAAAGGGCTTTTTGTCTCTCGATCACCTTTGACTTTAACCAAAACCCTTTCGATCCAACTGGTTTTAAAACCTTATAAATTATCGTATATCTTAAAGACCCTAAATCTTTAATTTTTTTTTTTTTAACTTCTGGTTCTTTCCTGGCGTTTTCTGTAAGTAGGCATATCTCGATTTGTGTCCTCAAAATCATATATTTAAAAAATGCGTATTAACGTTCGTGATATATAAAATATCTTAAAGAATCAGTGACGTCTTGGCTATTATATAATCAGTCAAAGTTTAATGACAAGACCACCCTGAGCGCCTTAGAAATTGATCATTTAGTTTCTTCAACGATACAGATTATTATGACCTGTTGCTTTTGCGATATACCCTATAAAATAATGATGATACGGACAATGAGGTGGTCCGTATGATGGTAAATTATGTTATTAGTCATGCCTTCGTCTTTATAGTCAGAGATGAATGCCTTCTCGGTGCCTTTTTTTATTGTTTTATGTTTGACCTCACTTGGAAGCCATTGTAATAAAAAAATTTTCCTTGCACATGAATAATAATACGCTCACGTGTATATAAATAGTTCGTTCTCGTTACTTTTTATTAAGGTCGATAATTATATCGCCGTCGTAAAAAGTGAAGAAAAAAATATGTTGCGAGTTTAAAAATAATTCTGTTAAATAAGATAACAGAATGTTTCGATTGTTAACGTCTTATTTCAAGTTCGTCATGGTGGATTGTTTTTTTCCGATTGATAGTTCCGAGAGGCTAATTATTAGGCACGGAACGTCTCAATCATTCTGGCATCCGGGCGAAAGGCTTTTGTACATATGGTAAGCATATGTTTTAAGATGGAAAAAGTCACTTTGGTGATGAAAAAAAATGGGGGGGGGGGATAAAAGGCTAATTGTTTTCATCGAGCCTGGGCAACGATTTCCGTCTATTTAATAAGGCTATCAATTAAAATTAATGAGGTTTTTACTACGGATAATTATACCAAACGGTTATTAATTGTAGAATGACACACAATTACTCGAAAAAGGCGGGTATAAATTATTACGCTTCGAATTTAAACCTTCTACCAATAAAATTTTAAAATTAACAGCCTCCTTTATTTTATTGTAGTCTCTTATGGACAACCGACGGATTTTTGACACAGGTAGAAGTAAAAAAGACAAGCCAGTCTGAAGCGGTCTTCAGGGTACTTTCTCAGAAGAGGGAAATTTTTCGATTTGGCGGTGACTGCTGAACGCACGGGGCCATTTTTGCTTTTGAAAAAATTCTTCGAAGGCAACATCAGTGGCGTCCCTAGGACATTGGGATCCTGGTTCCAAATTTCTTCATGGTGTAATATCTATTTAAAATTTCTCAAATATTATACCCACGACAATCGGTTTTTCGAAATTTTTAGAATCACTAGGATCAAACGATCTTGTGGTAAAGTCCGTTTTTCCAGGAACACCTCAAGACTGCAGTTTTCATTAGATTTTCCCCGAATTTTCCTGGGGCCCTCCTGAGGCGCTACCACCTCGATCCCACTGGACATTAGGGTGAAAACCCCGTCTTTCGAAGAAGATGGTTCGTATAGACAAGGAAAAAAAAGAACATTAATTTGGCCTTCAGAAAGTCAAGTTGAACCGTTAACTAGTGGCTTACAATTAGGTTCCAAGTAAACCTATACATTTTGGGAATGGTAATGAAAAATAGTAGTTTGGTTTTAAAGTACACGTTATACAACCGAAATTCTTCAACCGGTCGTTAAAGAAGAAAAAAAAGTTATTTTGCAATACATTTCCTTAATTTCAAATCTATTATTTTATATCGTTAGAAAGACGAGGTCGTTTACCAACCGAAGGACCCTCGAAATCGCTCCTTTCAATCCTTCCTCGTTAATGGTTTAGATCAAAGGAATCATGGGGAAGGAAAAAAAGTACGGTTTGGTGAGATATACGACATAAATCATTCTTGGTTTGTTACGTTTTGTTTTCAGTTGTTAGATGAGTGTGTAATAATTAAACTAGTTTGTAAATCCGTTGGGGCCTCTAATTTGAATTATAGTCCTAACGTAATATATGGACCTTTTCTTGGCCGCCGTGAAGCCACCACCATGTTTTGCTACCCGACGATTTGGAGTATCAATAACTCCCAGACCATTCCCGAAATTTTATTTTCAAATATGTAGGTTAAAAATTCATAAATTTTTTTTCTCTTCTTTTTTAGGAGTGAGACATTAAATCAAAATCATCCCAGATGGTCGTAAAAAGTCTGAGGCTTTTCGGACTTCTCGATATGGCGGACCCACAAACTGTTTGTAAAAAAAAAAATGCAAATAAAATTTTCATTAAAAAGGTCGCCGGCATTTAGGAGGGGTGTGGGAGACGTACTAGGAAGGGGGAAATCGCGAAGAGAGAACTCGCCACCAAAAGGACATCCCGACCTTAATTGGTGTTCATGCAACCTGTTTCAGACGGTTTGGTCAACCCGGAGATGTTCAGGTGGAGATAAAGGTCAAAACGTTTATTTATTTCTAGAATTCCCAACGAAAACATAATTGACTTCAAAAGACTATTAGTCTTTAAGATTTTAGGTCTAAATTTAACGATTAATATTAATTATAACAACCTTTAAATTTTTTTAAAGATCGTATCGAGAAATATTTTTATATGTTGAAAAACTTGAAAAATAAAGTGTAAAAATTCTGAAGGTCTTTTGAGTATGGTTCCTTTTTTTAAACCTCTCAACACATCTTGTAAGATTTTTTTATTCGATATTTATTTTTTTGTCTTATGTTTCATATTTTTAAATTTTTAATTCCTTGTCGACATCAATTTTATTTATAATGAGTTTCGAGTATAAGTTTATGTAAAACTCGACTCTCGAAAGAAGTTTTCCTCTCGCCTTATGATTCTAATAATTTTGTTCCTTAGATATCTTCGAGCATTTTATTAATTCTTTAAAAGTATTTTGGCGAACTAAATTATAGTGGCTAGCCATTATTAAACTTTTTAATCGACGAAGAAAAATCGTAGACTAATAAAATACACTACTGTCAAAGTTCCCAGCCAAATTATTTACATTGCTAAGCCCTTTATTGCACTTTTTTTGTTATATTTTCTGATTTGTTAGGGGAAAAAAGTAACAACTAGTGAGGTCATCCAACGTTGCGGTGTCTTATCTTTATAACTGTTCGGGAGGGATCATTAATCTAAAAATAATTTGTAAGGTACGGAGATTTATTTACGCGTTTCCGTTCTTCATGATGACCCTATTAGCGGATAAGAACTGCCATGGCGGGAAAAATCCTCTATTTAAACTACCGAATTGGTAGTGGGCATTTTAGCGCAATTTAGAAAAATACTAGATGAAACGATATTATTTTGTGGAGGAAAAAAAACTTGGTATAAAGCCAAGTCTTCAATCATTTCCTAGCCGTACTAATACCCCTCTATCCTTTGTCGGTATTTTAAAATATCTTCTGGCAACCTATTGTTGTTTCTGTATCGATTAAAGGATTAGAAAACTATTTGTTCTTATTTTTATAACCCACGTCCCCCAGGTGTGTGTCGTATTTATTTTAATGTATAACCCATGGCATATTTCATCAGTAATACTTTTGACATTTCTATTTTTTTTATTTCTTTTTAGATTACCTATTTTTAATTTTTTCTTAGATCAAGGTGCCATAGAAAAAAAAACATCGTACATCAATGGAGCTCTATAAATGATATAATCACCATTAATTATTATTATGGTAACAAATTTAATTTTTTTTTTTTTTTTTTATGTAAACGGGACACGTCCTTATCTAGAGTTTGTGTTGGTAGGGGGGGGGGGGGGGGGCATAAATTGACTCTTGGAATGTTATCAATCCGTTTAGGAGTTATGATTTTTGTGTGATTTTTTTACACAAGACCTTGGTTTATCTATTTTTTCCAAAATTACAAATGTCTTTCATATCGACTTATATTGAAAGGAAGATTTAGAAGCGAGTGGGTGGTGGTGGGGGGTTGATTGACCGGTGTGAAAGGGGTGGATGTTTAATTTATTCGTAACAAAAGAAGTTGAGCCGCGGATGGCACGCGAGAAGGTTGACGTGACTGCGGTTTATAATTAAAACGAATCGAGAGTTAGCTTAGAACAAAACTTTCCAATTTCTTTAATGCCTCCCTTGCTGCCGTCGGAAGAACCACCAGAACCGATAGACCGCCACCCTTCCACCCTTCCCGGTACCATCAGCGTCGCTCAGCCGCCCTACCGCCCAAAGCAATCGCGGTATTTCTTAATCAACTTTTTATTACTTCTGTATGAATGAATCTCAATTAAAAAACCAATTATCGTAAATATTTTCATTTGTTAAAAAAATTTTTTTTTCTTATTCAAACCTCACTCCCTCACCACCTCTTTAATTAATCTTAAGGAAATTAACAACAGACGCTATAATGAATATAAAATACTACTTTGGAAAATCTTCATGAAAATTCTTTAAATACGACTTTTCATCTAATTAGAAATGGTGTCATGACAGTGTCCTCTCTATGACATGTGCTCGAAATGAATTCGTTATAAAAACTTAAAGCCTCGGACTACAAAATAGTTCCATAAATACAACGGGTAATGAAGTTTTAAAAATACAGATTAATATTAGACGTCAGGGTACCAACATAAACTGGAGTCAAATGGGCAGCATAACTTCATTCTCAGGCAATAATAAAATTATTGTGCCTAGACAGACAGACTGTATATTTTCATTTATATTAGACATGAAAGGAACGAGAAAAAAAAAACATACTTGACCGAACGAAATTATAATGATTATTTTGTAAACACGGTTTCCTTTATTTTTAATTTATAATTTTATAGCGAAACGTTTTAAATACCACATAAAAGGGAGCCGCTACTCGTCTTTTTACAATATTATGAACGCGTTTATTTTATTCTTCATCATTGTTCTAATTGTACATGGAAAAAAATAAAATGGGTTCTTTCATGACAGGCTTTTTCTTGGTAAATTTTATAGTTGTCATATTTTAAAAAAATGATAAAATCGAAATAATAATCTTGAATGAATCGATCCGTCTTCGCGTCGCCGCCGATCTGGGGGACGGTCGAATAATGAAATTATCGTTTTGCATAAATGTTATTTTAGTTATGGAAATTAGGCGATTAAATATTTAGACTCGGAGGGTCACGAGGCCGTTATGAAATTATTTGCATAAATTATCGTTCTTGAAACGTTTCAATCGATAAAGTTTGAACTCCGTATCGAATCGGATTAGTCGGATACGGAAAGGCGCCGGGTGCGACATTTCTTCCCAAAGGCGGCCTCTTGTTTGTTCAAGGGCTCGAACATCCTTTTGTCCTACCTTCACGATTTTCGATGATCCGTACGATATCTGCCGGAATCCTTTGTCCTTAGCATGGCGCCTCCGTCTTGCACAATCTACCACCTTAACTAATTTTAAGTAGTTTTTTAATTTTTTTTAACAAAAGGTTAGACACTGCATATGTCTCTGATTTCCTAAGATACAATAAACCTTCATTATATGTCTCCTGCGTCTCCTCATCATTTTTTTCTTATCTTGAAGAGCGTGTAGGCATGACAGAAAACGGCATCTGATGAATATTTATTGGATTCTGTCTTAGTTAGATTGGCTGCAAGTTTTGATGATGTCAATTAATTTTGCATAGGTTCGGATCACGCCAATGGTGACACTTCTCCAGGCTGTAAACATCGAATAGTTAATTTTCTTCGTTACCAAACCGAAATAGTTTATCCATAAAATTTTTAAGCAAGACATTATATGACTTTTTTTTTTAATTTGTAAGAGGTGAAAAAATTCTTTCTCCCTCGAAACTAGACGGTGGTAGTTGTCAAGTGAAGAAAATCAAAGAAAATTCAATAGTTGGAGGGACAATCGGGTAAAAGTCAACATTTGATTGGGTGTGAGAAGGTGTGTGAGCTATGAGTGTGTGTTTGTAAAGAGCTGTTGTCTGTTTATTTAGGTCCGAGACTAGGAGGGATATTGAGTAGCGAGGGTGTTTTCTATAAGCTTGTCAAGAGCAACACCTCTTTATGATCCCTCCGACTATTTCCAGTCCCCTAAAGCATGTATATTTAGACGATTGGTTCCCGCCAGACATGATATATTTCGGGTTTCCCGCGTGTCAATTCCATGGGTATCAATGAATCAACGGAGATCCTCGAGAGCGCATTTATTTATACCAGACCGAAACCCCTTAATACGTTTCCCTTTGATTTACATCGCTGTAGAAAAACTTCTTCGCCCAAGACGGGGACATTATCTCCGCGAAGTATAATTCCCAAGAGTCATTCCCTTTATCGCCTCTTATAAATCTGATTTTTCTCCGCCTCTTTTCCAATACATTTGGTGATTTATATTTTCTCATTTGAGTTTTGTCATTTTCCTTATCGGAGCCTCATGATGGCAAACATTAGGGTGATTAGGGGTATTGAGATGTTTACGTCATAGCGTGTTAGTCGAGGCGTGGCTAATGCCTCGCACCGATATCGCTTATAGGTAAAGACATTTTTTCTTTAAAAGTCGTTTCGGATGCGACATTAAAAAACAAAAAAAAACCTGTTGAAAAATTAAAAGGCCTCCTCCTACGGCAGCTGCCTTTTCCCCTTCCATCATCGTCATTCATCGAGATCACACATTCATCGCTCTAATCTTTTTAAATACCGATTTTCGTACTTGTAAACCCTATCCTTTTACCTCTTGGCACCTCATTACTTCCACATGTTATAGACACGAACGGCTTTAAGGATATTCCGGGTAAGAAATCGTTTTCAATATAAGGCACGTGGTGTTAAATGGTCGAGGGCTTGTCTTTTACCACGCCCCCAGAAGCTATTTATGTATCTCGGTATTTTTTAGTCATTTACTTTTTTTTTCAAAGTATTTCTAAACTTAAGATCCAATTTTTCAAAACTCGGATTTTTAACAAAAATGCCAAGCGGCAAAATTCAAAACGGCTTTACAAGTCGTCGAAATCGCACTTGAAAAGTCATTAAAATTCTGTCACCTTTTCCAAAGATTAATGCTTTATGGACCAAATACTACACGGAATTCGTGAAGAAAAAAAAACGCACAGAAAAAATGGTCCGCTGGTCCAAAATAATTCGATTTTTTATGTCGAGTGTGTATTAAAACAGGTTTTGGGTCTCAGTTTAAAAAATTGCTAAACTATTTCAGACAGAGTGTTCTCAATTAATCCAACTCGTTTATTTGCTGTGACACTTTCGAAAATATGATGTGTATAAATATAACACGAAGCCAGGGTTTTTTAAAATATATTTGTTTATATGTTAATGAGGTGGACGCTTTTATCGATATTTTGATAATGAAACGTTTATTTTGGCGAAACATGAATCATCAATCAAAGGTCGCTTTTGAATTATTGACGCTAATAGCCAAAAACCTGTGTTCCTTTTGTTGGCTGTTCTTCAAATATCCACGGGGGGCTGGACGGAGGGGCTACGCTGAAATCGGGTACCTAATTCAAACATTAAAAAAAGAGGCCTTCCACACGTTCAAAAGAGATTGAGCAGGTAAAGCCGGGGGCCAAACACTCTTCATTCAATACAGGCAATTGGAAATGTTTACCCTCCCCCCGTCCCGGACCCTCTTTTCAACCCTCTATTCGATTCCCAATTGGAAAGAAAACTTGGCTTCCCCCAGTCAAAATCATCGCAACAAGTGGCCCTGAATATGTATACAATCCAAGAGTGTTTTTACCTTGTATTCAACATTTTCCCATTCATCGATCATCCGATTTCCAAATAACTTGTCAACAAAACGAGACCCATTGTGAATTTAACTTACACAAAAGAAAGTTATTGTGACACCTTCATCCTTAAGACCCGATATTCAAAAACTCAGGTTCCAAGGAATTGCAGAAATCTCCATTATAGGAATTTTATCATTTCAGGAAGTTCTTGAAACAATAAAAAATAATAAAAACCACAAAATGAAATAAAGCTAGTAAAAAAAACTCTTTTAATAACGTAATATGAAATATAATTTAAATAATATACGATAACAGTTCGTTACTTATCTTGAGGAATAGAAAATTTTTTTAAAATATGCATATCGAATTTACAGCAACAAAAATGGTGCTGTAGTTGCATTAATCTCGTACATAAAATTACTATTATTTTATTCATGCACGAAATAATCTTGTTGCATAAAGTTTGGAGGGAGAGAAAAAAAAAAGATTTGAGGTGTAGGATTTATGATCTGTTTAATCGTACAATCTGCAATGAGCTTCATTATGAAAAATAAAACTTTTCCCATATGAATGCACGCTAAACAATGAGTTGTTTTACATAAGAGTTTATGTTAAATTAATATGCGCCTATTAAAAAAGTCGACATAGAAAAAAAATTGTTCCAACCATTTTGGGTATCCAACGTCCTTTGTCCAGGCTTCTTATCAGCCTCTGAAGACAGAGGTCTCATTGTCAATAGGAATAGATTTTTGTGTTCCCATCAGAATCAGAATATGAACGAGTAACTACTCAGCTAGGCCTTCACATTCCGTCGTTGTCAGACGTTTCGTATTCCGTTATGCAGGCTTCTCCTGTGAGCAGTCAGTAGTAATTTTGGTTCTACATAGTCTGAGTTGGTCTGAGACTCTTTTCGAGCGACTTCTCACTTGCGATGTGTCTGTAAGGTTCCCGGCCGATGGAAGCATTAGATAACCACTGGATAAAAGTTTAAAGAAAATAAAATGGTTACAAAAAGGGATTCATCCTTTTTCCGCGTTAGACGGAGGAGGGTGGTTTGGCCCCGAGTTAACTCACGGAATAAACGCGCTCTTCTATATCGAATGATCTTCTAAGGTTTTTCCGAAACTCAATTAGAACAAGTTTAGAAAGGAAAGAAGGCTTGCTTGCTTTACACCGTGAAATCATATAACGGATATCGGATTACCGCCGTTATAAATCGAGACACAAAGGGCCCTTTTTAAATAACAATTTTTTTTTTAACAGAACGACGTATCTGCGACACGTAGCCTTTTAAAAAAGATAAAAACGTTCTGACAAAAACGTTTTTTGTATAAATAAAGCTCAAATATTTAATTTAAAATATATTTTCGAAATTATTGAATTACGAGGATAGAAAATGATAATATAAGGACAGCTGTTAAATATTCAAAAGCTCACAAGAAAAGACTTGTGGCTTAAGGGAGAGTTTTTTCTTTCTTTTTTTATTTTTTTAAAGGGTTCTTAACTATGCAAAATCAATTGGAAAAAAAGTGTTGAAAGACAACTCCCCCACCTATTATATTTTTTCACGTTTTCTCTCTTCTTTTCTTAATATATGGAGTACCTATTTATATCGGGGACAGAGAATAGCGCGAGAAGTATAAACGGGCCTGAGCCCTTCTTGTAATTCGGGGCTCCTAAAGCCCTAGTTAGCATTTTTGAAGGAGCATATTGCAGGAAGGGCCGCATAATTTATCAATAAGTTTTTATCGCGGAGCCTAGGGCTCGACACCCGATAGAAACGGATGCATTTATTCATGCGCGTTTTCCACAGTCGGCATAAAATATTAACAGCGGCAACTTTAAGGCTTCTTTTATTGCCGTCTTACGATTGCATACTAAACTAGCTCACTTTCTTATTTTTTCGTCACTTCCGATCCTTCTTTCCTCAATCACGTTTTAGTCGAATCTCGTTTAATTACGATTTTATAATCGCTTTTAAAAAATCCGTTTCTTCAAACGCTCTTCTATTCACCGCCCCTGTATATATTTTCTTTCGACTCTATTGAATTATATTATACATTTTGAATAAAAACTACCCTTCCATTTGATCCCCTACATTCAAACTTTCCCTCACAGGAATACCCCACACTCAATATTTGATTTAACCATTGTTCAGTGGGGAAACATACCTAGATATTTAGGCTCATATTTTTTATGTTTGAATTTTTTATACTACTTATTTTTCTTTAAATATATACAGTAAGATTCACAAATCTTCATCGAGTCCGTCGTCGAATGGGCCAGCTAGACTTCTTTTTAATTTATTTTTCAGTCAATTTTTATTAATTATTATCAATGTAAGTTTTTGAACTGCTTTTTTCTCTAAAGAAAACTTCATAAAAGAGGTATCGCTATGAACGTAGTTACCTCTTGCGCTAAAACGAACGTTTCCTCTTTTCATTGTAACATTTTCTTTCTTTGTTGATCAAAGAATGCATTTTTAATCTCGGACAACGCGAACGAGAAACAAAAGACGAGTTAAATTGAAGACGCGTTTTTCTTCTACATTTTTCGTCTCCTTTTCCCATGAAAAAAAAAAAAATTATCAATTATTTTTTGATACTCGTGGAAGTGTAAGGATGGTGAGAATAGTTGAAAACAAAAGTACTGGTTTGAAGAGCTTCCAACGAAAACTTCCTTAAAGAGAAGTATCTATATAGGAGGGGGAAGTATAACGGAGGGGACGTAAAACTTAGTGGGAAGTATATGGGAGGGGAAGTATAATGGAGGGGGAAGTATAACGAAGGGGGAAGTATAATGGAGGGGGAAGTATAATGGAGGGGGAAGTATAAGGGAACGAAAGTATAAAGGAAGGGGATGTAGTAGGGAGGGAAAGTATAAAGGAGAATTTTCCAAGTTTGTTTTTTCCAAAAATTTTCCGGGGTTTTTTTTTCGAAAAATTTTCAAAGTTTTTTTTCGAAAAATTTTCCGGGTTTTTCTTTCTTTTTCTTTTTTTTTTTTTTTTTTTTTTTTGAAAAATTTTTAAGTTCTTTTTTTCGAAAAATTTTTGTAAGTTTCGAGGTAGAAATAATGGGCTCTTTGGCCTAGGGATGTGCCTCTCGTAAAGGGTAGAAGTACGAAATTTCTCCCTACTAAAAAAAATTAATAATTAAAAAGTCGCAATTTTTTTACACCAAAAATTCTTAAAAAATATAAGGAGTAATTGGTGAAAATTTGGTGAAAATCGGATTAACGGTTCGGCGCAGCGAATTTTTTAAAATTTCAAACAGACATATCTCCGCCATTTTTTCGAAATTCAAAAATCGCCCTCGTTACATTCTTCTTCACCGGCTAAAGAAATTGTGGTGAAAATTTGGTGAAAATCGGATGAAAACTGTGGCCGTAAAGTGTTCCGGAAAAAAATGCTATGGACGGCCGGACGGCCGGCACCACAGACAAAGTTGAGATCGGTAAAGATCAATATTCGATTTTACCCTCCGGGGTCTGGAAGACCCTTCCCCAAAAACCCGAGGACGAGGGTATCGCAATAACTTCTTTAAGGAAGTTAAAAGTACCTACAAGAAAGTATTTGTTTATTTTGACCCTCAGGCCCTTAAGCTAACTAATGACCGAAGTATACCGAAATAAAAAAAGGGTCGCAGCCAAAATGTTGAATGTTCGACAAATATCGCCGAATTTCAATTACCATGGTTTTTAGGTAATCTTAATAACCAGAAAAACCTTTCAACATTGTGGAAGTAGACGAAATAATGTATTGTTTGGAATGTTGCCCCGATGGGTCGACAACTAGGATGTGACGTGTTCAACTCAGTCTTAGATGCCAAACTCCCGAAGCATCCATAAATCATTAGTTCGTTTTAAATATCTCCAATTACCTAACTAAATCGAGCGTACGAAACTTAAGGAAACATTTCCAATTGATACGAAAACGTCTCTATGAAAAATTATAAGAAATACCCTTAGATCTGGCAGGTGCCTCAATACTTTTTTTTTCTTTTTAACTAATCTAATGTGGAAGTTGATTTTCTGAGATTTCGTTTAAATATTATTGTGGCCAAGAATTGAGGCGCTCCGGGTACGAAGGGCGAACTCGACATCGGACAAATTTTTTTTTTCATTTTCAGATTCTAGACCTTTTGAAGAATACACCCATGTAATTTTTATATTGAGTTTGCCCTTTTTTCCCCTTTAAAATACGTAAAAACCGATATGCGGCAAAGCTCTAACTGCGATATCCGAGCGGGTACGAAGGGCGAACTCGTATCCTAGTCCACTACCCCCACTCCTTTTCCGGGAGCCCCACTCCTCTTCGAACAGCTCACCGCCACGAAATAAAAACATATTATACATTTTGTGAATTAATAATCGTAAAAATATTCGAAAATTTTAAAAAACCATTTCCTCTATGATTCTATAAAATCTAAAATCTCGCCACGAAAATTCCAGAGAGTGACTTTTCTGTCGAGTTCGCCCTTAACAGAAAACTTTAAAATGCGAATATCTCGAAACTACGTTTTGTCGAGTTCACCCTTCGTACCCGGAGCGCCTCAATTTACTCAAAGAACGATCAAGTTTTGACTTATTGGGAGCTTCCGGAGGAAATTTGTTATGTGTTCAGGATGGGGATTTCACATTGCAGTTTTAATTTAGGTGCTCCTTTGGCAAGATGCTAACTCATAAATTTTAAATAGAAGAAAACAATAATAGTTTTCCCTATAAAACGCATTAATCAGAGAGTGAAAATTAAAGGAATCTGCCAGGCCCCTCATTTTGACCTTTCAAACGAAATTTGATATGGAAAATTTTGCTCGGTATTTGAGCATGTAAAACCCGTGTATAGTAAATCATCATAATCGGAGTAAGCAGGAGGCATTTGATCTCAGGAAATTTAATATCTCTTTCGGATTTCGAGATCTAAATTAATGAAAATATAATCAAGGCCCCGGGGAGCATCCGAATCGTAGGGCCGCAAGAAAGGCGAGGAGGGACGGTTCGTATTAAATATGTAAGCGCAGAATATGCATTTTAACAGGCCAAAGCACAAAGTAGTGTGGATTAATTTATTCGTGTCCCCCACCCTCGCCATCTAAGCCCTTTTTAGAACCATCGTGTCCTCTCTTAATCACTGACTTGTTAAAACGGACGCGTTATACAAAAATTTATTATCAAAGGAAGTAAAACCTTTTCATAGCTTTCACATGTTTACCAGAGGGTTCTGGGGGTGCAGGTTTATGTGGAATTATCGGATACAGATGTCTTTAAAAAGCCAGGAAATTCCACGTAAACGATTACGCTTCCTTCTTTCTATATTCGGAAAAAATAAAACAAAATTTATTTTATAAACATTTTAAATGTTGGGAACTGAATCCCTGAAGAAGCTTTTACTAGGGGAATGGGTGTAATGAATGAGGCAGAAACCAATCGGATGTCAAAAATTTGACGATTTTAGTCGTTTTCAATTGCCAGCAGTTTCCGGTAGGTAAAAACCCTAATTTTCTTTCGGTCCTTCAGTTCAGGAATCGACTTTGAGTTGAGGTGAGAATCATCGGGTCCGGGGAAGGTCGCCGATCGTCGCGACAAAGAGCTTCCTTGATGAGTTTAAAATTGAGATTGACAGAAAGTCGTGACCGCCCTCACTCCTCGCCGCTTCTTTTTTCCCACCTCCCCCCTTCAGCCTTATCCCTAATAACAACGAGTTGGCCGATGACAAATGGGCCGGAGACTTGGGTAAACACATTATCGCCCATTACAGATCCCCCCGGCATCACCTTTTAGACCTGATATACTTTCTACTCAAAGGAGCCGGCGTCGCAGTCTCGCTCTAAGTGGCGCGGCCACACATCTTGCATCCCATGACTTGCACAATTACCCTCGACACTTGCTCCTCGATATTTTCTTTGAAAAATCTTTCCAGGTATTGGACATTAAGCGACTTCTTTTTCTTCTCTCTTCTTTTATCGTTATTCAACTTTTTTCTAAGATATTTGTGTCAACCTCTTCAGACTCTCAAAATTTTTATAGAGGAAATAGTCTAAAAATTAAACCATCCGACTTACAGCATAGCGAACTTCATCAGCTAGAAAACAATAATAATACAGACAGATAGAAAAATCAATAATAATTTTTAGAGAGAAATTTATAATTTTTGGATAATAAAATTTTAGAGATTTGCATTCAGTTTTTAAGTGGATTTTTATTAATTAAAAGAAATGCAAGCAATTTTGAAAATAATATCGCCGGTGAGTAAGATTTGTAGGGGGAGCCGTCGAATTGTTAGTGTTGTAGAGAACCTGTAGAGTGCAGCATTTGAAAGGGAGGAGCTCTGAAAATATCCGAGGAGTTGTTTGCAATTAGTCGGGTGTCTCGCGTCTCTCCAGGTGAATAAAAAGCCGTCGCCGGGACTCCGTATCCAATAATTTAACCGCAAATGCCTGAAAATGAAATATTAACATAATCAAGATAAAAATATTTCAAAAATGTTCAAATCGAAAAATAAATCCTTTTTATGAGAAAGTTTGATATTCGGAACCAGTCCTTTTTCAGGACGCCTTACGGCCGCAATTTGGTCCATTTTCTCCAAAATTCGTCCGAAAAAAAAATTTAATTTCGAATTATTTTGAAGTGGACGTTTGCATTTGAATGTTTTATTTGCCAATTTCCATTTCTGGGCGATAGCCTCCGATGAAAATATGAAAGCACGACGAGAATGCTTTCATGGCTTAATCGATGGCTCCATATCGTCGAATTCCGGACCGAATGCCCTATCCTCGGAAAATATTCTCTATATTATTTATCGCATCCCGCCCTATTTTATATTCGGAATAAGAAGGTTGGAAAGAGGCGGTAAAAAAAGTAAGAAAGACGGAAAATCAAAACGCTCAGCTTCCTTTAGTTAAAATTCAATACGCCGTTTCAATTAATCTTAATTCTAAACGGGAATCCTCCTTCCCTTCTCTTTTCCCTTTTCCAGTCCTATTCCTTCTTATTCATTCAATTTACTAATTACCGTCAACTGTTTAGAATTCTGCAATTGTATTAAATACAGTTGTTGATGTTTCGAAGAAGCTCTTGACAGTATGGATGAAATGTCAGAAACAGAGTGCAAGTCATTGTGACAGCCCGGCCAGCAACTTGGAAGATTCAAACCATGTAGAAGGAAATTGTAATAAACGTATCAATTCATTCTCAATTTAAAATATAGGTTTTATCAGTTCTTTTTAATGAGAGCAATGGACGGAATTTTTTTTGTTATTTTTGCTAACTCGATTTTAAATGTTGTAGCTCCACCGTGACACACTATTGTCACGTCGTTTATTACGTTACGGTTGCTGAGCGCAAAACTTAAGGTGAAGCTTAGTAAAGCTATTTCCTACGGAATCTTTCTCAAAACATACAATTTTTATCGATCCGAAAATTGTGGAAGTGAGTTTGTGGATACTACAAACCTTTCGAGGAAGCCCATAAGCAGTGTCCAAAAAAATTTCAGAAGAAAAATGACTTACAATGAACGAAGCAGTGAGACGACTTTATTGTAAAGAACGACGTCTTTATCAACGTCCCTATGAGTATGTAAATTAGTTTGTTAGGCGACAAGGCATAACTCAGAGCCATTGATGCAGCAGAGGTCTTGAGACCATGTACTGCTACACATAAGGGAAGAGAGGACGTTAGAATAAAAGCATGAAGGTGCGCCAACTGAAAAGACAAAGAGTTTTTGTGATGTCATCGATTAATTAAGAGTTTCAAAAAGAGAATTTCTCTAAAAGAAAGCTATTCTGAGATAATTTTTGGAAATGGGTATTCCATACACAGTTGGGCCAACATGATTGTTGTTCTTTATGAATTTTTTTTGCGATACCGTTTCCATCCATTTTCCTCAAAAAAAATTTGTAGAGGAGTGTAATTATCTCTCAAAATAAAACTGCAACCAAAAGGTTAAGGTGATATGCGGCTTCCAGTTGCAAGATTTATTCTTGAGCTTAGGTGAAGCCAGGACTTAAAACTTCTTTTGTAATGCTAATTTACAATGAAAAGAGTTCTAATGAATTTTTAATGTTAACGAATTTACGTTACTAATTGAACTTATTTTCAAATAAAACAGTAGTTATTTAATTGTCCATTGTACTTTCTTGATTTAACTGCACATTTTATGGGGTAGGTACCACGTGGTCTAAGAAAAAAAGGGAGTAAATTTTTTTTTTCTTTTTTGAATGAAAAAATGAGACGATGTTTGAAAGTTTCTTCGGTAAATTATCCGACGTTTTTGTCTTCGTAGATAAACTCTTTTATAGGCGGAATGGTGTTTGGTGGGGGGGACGAGTTAGGAACAGCTTGGTTAGTCCGGAGAGTCGTCTGATTTATGCGCCTACCTGAGCCGTTAGCTAAGCGAAATCGCCCATCGCCTTTTTGGACAAATGGAATTGACGAAGTGTGATAAATAACGGGAGCGAAAGCGAGAGTGACGGACCCTGCTTTAATGTATTGCCACGCTAGTACCGAGTAACTTGTGCAAGTCTTGTACCGACGCCATCTATCAACGGAGTTGTCAACTACGTCTTCCTAGGGGCAACAATTTGATACATAAAAGCCGCCGGGGTCAACCCCCTCCGACCCCTCGCGCATCCATTTAACATCCCTTTGTCCTCTTTTACGTAAAACTGTAAAATGTTCACAAACTCGTATCTTGAGTCAATTCCCTTGGATTAAAGTTTTATCTCCCTCCTTTTTTTCCCTTTCTGTTTTGTTTATTTTTCTATGAAAATATTTTCTTTAAAAATTACATCCAACGGATTAAAATTTACCGATTTAAAAATCAGTTACTACAATCCGTGAAATTCGAGAAGAAATATTTAATATTTTCCTTTTTAAGCTTTAGAAGCTGCGAAGCATTCATCATAGAAAACAGTGACAATGAATCTTAATCTAATTAGTTTTATGCGACTCTAAAAAGAAATTTGCCGGAGGCGACATGCAAACGAAGAATTATTGCCGGCCTCCCTATGTTCAACTTTAGCTATAATTTTTAGGGACAAAAAGGCGATATTTAATTGAGTCGAGAAAGGGAAAAAGAAAAAGTACCTACTCAAGAACGGGGGCTTGTCAGATTTTTTTGGCAAACCGTCAATAAACTGTATTACTTCACTTATTTTTAGAAGCTAATATCGTTGCAACTGAACCTGGGATGTTATGAAGAAATATCGGCGTTTGAATCTAATTATAATCGTTGTTTTCTTTCCTTGGGTATATATTTTTTGTCTGTCTCCGACAGGTAATCCGCATTTACGTGGAAAACTGTATGTTTTTACTTTATTTATTGCACAGCATGACCATTGACCTAAATAGAATCACTATTTTATTTTAATCACAATGTACAGCTGAGGTTGGTGCTCCAAATATGCATCTTCTATTATTAAGTTTCAACTTGTATGCGTACCTCAAATATAGGTTTGGTATGCCCATGTGGAAATAAAGAACTTAACCACGCGATTCGTAGCCTTTTAGCTTTATCGGTTCATAGATAAATCGGTTCTTCCAATATTTTCCTTCCGATATATCAGTTCATCAGATATTTTCCTTCCGATATATCAGTTCATCTGATATTTCCTTCCGATATATCGGTTCATCAGATATTTTCCTTCCGATATATCGGTTCATGAGATATTTTCCATCCGATATATCGGTTCATGAGATATTTTCCATCCGATATATCGGTTCATCAAATATTTTCCATCCGATATATCGGTTCATCAGATATTTTCCGATATATCGGTTGGTGCTCCAAATATGCATCTTCTATTATTAAGTTTCAACTTGTATGCGTATAGGTTTGGTATGCACATGTGGAAATAAAGAACTTAACCACGCGATTCGTAGCCTTTTAGCGCTTAAAAATAGTCTTCACTTTCAGTAAGTAGTTCCACTAAGCTCTTAGGACTAGTTCGTAATCCTAGTAGAATGGCTTGAACACTTAGCGAACACGTTCTTCCTTTCCTACGTTTTCGGACGGATTCGATTTCGCAGTTTCCGCTTTGTAATTGTCTTTTTTCAATCTAAACAAAAAAGTGCAAGGAAGGGGAAAAGAGTGAAAAACAAGAAGATATCCGTGGATGAACAGTAGGGAAAGAAAATGACTGGGAGGGGGAGAAACTGTTAAATTAGCATAATGGTTTCACGGTGTTTTGACAAGTGTTGGATCAATCCAAGGGCCGAAAATTGAGATGCTGCTCACAGCCTCCGACCAAACCAAATCCACTTTTTACTCATCCCACGTAAACACGCCCTGTTGCATCACAAATTTCAATATTTCCTAAGCTCTCCCAACCGACGCCACCCTTTTTGTGTATTTCCAATATAAAAATTGAAAAGAAGAAATAAGTTTTTTTTTCTGACGACGGTGGAGGTTTCAGCGGACCAAAAAAGCCTACGTTTTATTAAGTCTAAAGGAAGAAGAAAAAGAATTAAAAAAAAATCGAAACCATTTTGTTAAGTGAAAAGGAGAGAAGCAATTATTTGGTCTGATTCCGAGTAACGCTCCGAAATTCTGCAGGCTTCATCTTCGTAATGAGATTAATTAGAAAAACATGTAAAGGTAAAAGGGGGTTGGTGTCAGTCATACAAATCATCAAGTATCCCTGTCGGCTCCATTTGTTTCTAATACTCCTCCGTGACAGAATTTAATACCATTCCACGAGGTTTCTTTTTCAAGGGGTTCTGTATCAGTTGTAATAGTTGTCGAGGCTCGGAGCTGCATTCTTCTCATGACCGCCCCGGCAAAAAGTTAACTCCGGCGCAGAAACCGAGATGCCGCTAACCCAATTAATAGATTCCGATAGTGACACAATTCGCATCGATGTTCCTTCCTCAGGTCCTTATTTTGCCTTTTACTTTTTTTTTTCTTTCTTTTTCTGTTTGATTCTTTCTTGAACATCTGGTAGATTTATGTGACGTCGGGAAATATTTACCTTTGTTCTTCTCACATTTCCCACCCTGCGATATCAAGAATTTTTATAAAAATAATAAGCCTCTTATATCAAATTGATCCTTCTACCGCGTCTCACGTGTAAGCAACCGTAAAAACATCAAGACTAATAACAAATTATAATAATCTTTAAAAAACAACAGACATAAAAAATAAAGTTTTACAGAGTTCTCAGAAATATTAAATTTATAATAAGTTGATGAAATAGACAAATCAAGAATTTCACGTTTGCTGCCTTAGGCTGATAACTGCATGAAACACAAACATGAAGTGCCCCCGCCCGCGCTTCTTCCCCGCCGCGCCCTCACTCACAGTTGTGTAAATATTAAAGGATAACAACCCATAATTGTTTTCTAAGAAGATGCAATCTCAACACGTAATTATTATTAATTTTACACTCTCTTGATTTTAATATTAATCGGATCGATTCCGATTTCCATGGGCAAATTTTTGTTATTTGAGATCTCCGTCGTGTAAAAATAATTGTACGCTTTATGCTTGCAGCCAATTCCCTGTCAACTTCAAATTTACTGATCTTTTCTTTTACCGATTTTTATTTCTACAAAGAGATTTTAAATCGACCGAGATGAAATTTTTAAAAATAGGTTCTCTTTGTACCATTTTGGATACTTTGTTAAATTAAAAAAAATTCTTGGAAAGAGAAGATAAGACTTACTAATTGTTTTTCTCGGTTGGAAACGAAATATAAATTATTGTACATATAAATATCTTACCCATATTGATCACAGTCATCGGCAGCTCCAAGGTCTTACTTCCAAATAGTATTAGCAGATTTATAGCTATAATTTACTTTCGCGTAGATACAGCTCCCTTTGATAAATTCCGCATTTCGGCATTTCTTGATTTATTGAACAAAATGAGGTTATAACGTTTTTATAAAAATAAAGCGAATAATATCATTTAAAATTTTTTCCCCCACAAGGACGTAGAATTGAACCAAATAAAAAGATAATGTATGAAAGCCTTGATGAGCGGACGAGGTTTTTGCCACCTTAATGAATAGTGTCAATCAAACTCGGTGCTTTCAAAGGGACTCGGCCCAAAAATATAAATCGGTGACAGATACTTTTTTTCCTCCCTACTCCCCTCTTCCCCGTCTTCTCTTCAGCCCGGGTTCTACCTCCATTTCTTTTCTGTCTGAATTACTACGAAGCTCTGAATTGACGTCGATTTCGTTTCGAGGACAAGACTGAAAATGAAACTTGTCACTCTTTCTATAAATGCCCTCGGCCTCTTGAAAAAGACTCGAGCCATCCAGAACAAATAAAGAGAGAACTCACATACACGTATAGAAACTTTTTGATGGAATGAAAAATAGCTTATGAAATATAGCTTTAAGAAATTCTGCTAGAGTCGAAAACAATGCTCTAAACAGCTTTTCTGGGTTTTGGGAAGCCACCGTTGATGCCCCATAGCATTGAAAGTTCAAACTAAGATACTACAATATTTCGGTATCTGTTGACAAATGGAAGGTATTCATCTTTCACATCAGTCAGTTCATCCTTTGCAGAACGAGAAATCTCTTGACCATGAACTCGTGGTCTCCCATCGTGAGATATTTCCGACTTTTTAAAGTCGTTCAGGTAACATCTGTAAGGTTGTTCTGTGAAATTGTCCAAGGTTCCTATCTCGTCCTAGCTATGCATAACTCCCGTTGAAAAGTCCCTAGTAGGCGGATGACAGCCGGTTGATAGCGAAGAGCGTGCGATCCAAACGCGAGATACACGCCTCGATTTGAGTGTAGGAGTAGACCTTTCTCTGAAAAAAAAAATCATCAGTTCAAAGAGTGTTTTACACATAAAATGATGGAAATTAAATTTTTTCAGTATGCTCGAGAAAAAAAATGAGCCACTAAAGGAGAAGATATCAATTCCGGCTGGACAGTTTGCATCAGGTTTTCGCATTAAACAAGAAGCGGTGGAAGGAGGGCTGGTTTATTGTAAGAGGCTAACAATAGAGGGAACCTATTGTCGCCCTTCCTATATTGCTCATCCAAATGTGACTCCATTTCCATATCGATTTTTCACCGAGAATATTCTCTTTCTCTCTCTTCCTTAAAACGAGAGGGATGCAAATGACTCCGGGTCCCAATCACTTATAGTCTATGGCCGAGAATGGTTTTTACTCTTCCCGTTCTTCATCCCCGACCGCTTTCTGTTTTTACGGCCGCCAATCAAAAAAGTCAAAGTCACTTCAGATTTATGAAAGTGCACATTCTCTTTCGCTATCTTTTGTCCCCCACGAAGCGAATTCATAAAAATAGTCCCTGTTGATTGAATACGCCGCATAAATCTTTTCCTTTATTCAGTTGATTAGATCAAACTTTTAGTTATATAAATGAGTTTCCTGTAAGAGAGACTTCCCAGTATTATATGAATATAATCGTTCACAATCGATGTTTTAAACCTCATTTGGAAAACGCGATACAAGTCCTACTGTGGAGTATATGGTGTATCGAAGACCTGTTCTCTGCCGTGTTTAAATCATCAAACCTGTCGCGACGCGTCGTGCGGAAATCGACGAGACGCATGATTGAAGGTACTAACGGCCGCTTGATAACAGTTCCAGGCTTCCCCGTTAAAGTTGACTTGTCTATAGAGACCAACTACCACAAAAACCATCGCCCGATTTCATTATAACATTCACTAATCGAGACTAATCGGCAGTGAGCGATTTTGTTGAAGTTTGTAGAAAGGAGATTAAATTGAAAAAACAAAAAGATGCCATTGGTAAATTGTATTGTGAATCCCCTCGCTCATATTCTTGAAATCAAACAAAATATAACATATTCACAATAAATTGTTTTCGTTTCGTCTCTGAAGGGGACTGACATTCAAAATATTTCAGTGATGAATATCTGAACGGAAAAGGACCGTCGTAGGATAAAGAGGACGGGGAAGGTCGGGGTTTTGAGTGATATTTGAGAGGGACGTCCTCATATTTGACAGAGATATGTTACTTCCCCGGCTAAGAAGTCGATTGTAATTCTTTCCTCACAATATTTCCAACCCCCAAACATAGCAATAACATTTTCAGATCGATCATCTGTCTCTCCAAACTCAAATGTTGATCTCTAAACTCTTATCTTGAGAAACTAAAGATAAAAAAAAAAAAAAAACGGCAAAAAACATTACAAGTACCCCTTTCAAGTATTTTTTTCTTCTTCGAGGGAGTGACACTTCCGGACCAATTTGCCCCAAGCTATCTTCTCGTTATTGAACATCTCTTGTCACTTTTAATTTGTCTTTTTTTTTTTATAAAATTTTTTTTTTTTTGAAATTTTAATATGTGAAATACATAGCATATTTTCGCGCTGAGAGTAATCGTTTTTATTATAAGTATTAAAATTGTTTTCTTAAAACTGTTACTTATTTAAAATATACAAAATATTGTAATGGTCGCTCTTGGAATTCAGAGTTTGATTGTTTTCGAGCGATTTTAAAGGTTTCGAGTGTTGATGGTGGGTGGGGGGATTCAGAGACACATGTTTTCAATGAAAGGGGTTGATAAGAGGGAGTTGGGAATATTTAAACATAAACAGATAGGAAGCTGTGTGGGAAATCCATGGGAGGCTGTGGTATTGTGTAATTATAAGGAAGGGGAATGGTAGTGGTGGAATGAAGTGGTGTAGAAGTAAGGCGATAGCCTACGGGCGCGGGGTGGAGGAGTGAAAGAGAAAGAGAGAGGAGTGAGCGAGAGAGAAGAGCGAGTCTGCTAACAATACCCAAGCATTAGTATGGAAACATTTTAAAGGGCTCGTTGCATTATTAATCCCCCAATGCAGATAAGAAGAAATCAATTTGCATAGCTTCCATCCCACAAGATCAATACAAACATAGCCAACGCCTACCAGTCATTACAGAAGAAAAAGATCCTTCACTTTCTCTTCCTCTCTTTAAATTCTTTAAGATCGAGCACAGCGCGTCATCTTTTAAAACCAAAAGAATCGGCATTGTAAATTTTCAAGTTTTCCATTTTCCGGTCGTCTCAAGGGGTTGGGGAGACGAAAAACCGGTCCCACGTCTCCCTCAAATTTATTCCTCGATTTGTAAACGAATTTGGATTAATTATTCTGGCCAATGAATTCGACGGAAAAGAGGGCGGAAAGTTACCGGAACCAGCTTAATATGTTCCATTAGCTAACTTTTAATTAAATACCTGGCGGTAGTGCTTCGCTCCTTTTTTAGGCTCAGCATAAGGATGATAAAATTGGATTTTCTTCAACACCAGATCAAACTGCTTTACAAAAAAGAAAAAAAAAATCATTTTTTGATCCCATTTAAATTGTACATAGATGTTCATTAATGGTTATAGTAAATTGGGAGAATTTATAAATTCGCGATGGAAAAATGGCTGTATCCGAATTGCGGAGGAGTCTTTAAATGCTCGAGAGGGTAACATAACAGCTCGGGATCCACTTTCGATTTCAGAGGGACAAACTGCGAATGTACTTTCGATTTCAGAGGGACAAACTACGGACCAAGAATTTTTAGGGTCAAATTATCATCTGACCGTTTATTTTCAACTGAGGCCCCACCCTGGAGGTAGGTTAAAATATTTTTTTGTATAGGTATAATCAGGTTTTCTGGACGAGAAAAATCTTTTTTTTTTCCCAATGGATTTGCTGTAAGAAGTCGTCGGTAACATTTTCATTAATAATAGCTATTAAAATTTCTTTTCTCTCTCGCGAGTAAACAACTGAATGATTATGTATGGATTGGAGGAGCGTGATGACCGAAACAGACACGTACTCAACGCTCTTTAAGTTCGACTAATATTTCAAACGTCGTCTACGTCGTGTCCCCCAATTGATTTCATCGTTTCTAGCACAGACGTTGTCATTAGCGACGACATCGGTATTTTAATTACCCATTGATTATGTAGATAAGTATAGTCTTCGTATAAATTTAAAGGCCCTGCGTCCATAAAACGTGTGAATGTCCTCATTTTTCGTTTCTCCCTTCATCTATCGAATTCCAAAAAACTACGTAAATTCTGTAATTATTTTTATTATTTTCTTTTTTACCAGTCGGGTTTTGTTGGCACGGTGACAATTGTGAGGGGACAAGCCGTTTCCAAAAAATAATTACTTGTCACTGAAATGCGACATAACAGGGGCGCACCAGTTCGGTTTTAGACGTTTTTTTAATCAATACCCCACCTCTATTTTTACAACCGTTGACTGAATATAGTTTATTTATTAGAAACGCCTGACTCTTATTTGGACGAAGAAGGCGAAAGGAGACTGGCAAGAAACCAGAAGGTGGGAAAATTGAATATTTCTTTTAAGTCGTCATCTCTTTGTGATTAGCTTCAATAACTTTCTTTTGATGTGTATTTTTTACCCTTATATTCTAGGAAAATAGTCATCAGAAAGATTTTAAAATACTATTTCACCTTGGCGACACGCTGGATGATCAGTATTGTTCCCAAGGTCTTAAGTTCGCCAAAAAGTAAGAAAGAATCGCTGGATAACCATGAAAAACGGATGTATCATGGACAATAACCGTGAAAAACGCCTAAAACGGGTGTTTGTAAGGAGAAAGTCCGATAAAATTCCTGCAACATTCTATCTGGCGTCGTTTAAATTATTTGTCGAGAGCGAAAAGGTGTTTTTGGTACCCCAGTACCCTCAGGACAATCTGCCAGTGAGTAATAATCTGTGGTATTTCATAATAAATATTGTCTTATAAATTTTTCCTTAAAAAAAAAAAGTTTATTTATGTTTTGGGGAATCGTAAAAGATAAAAATCACAGGACAATTGTCAACGAAAAAAAAAAACTTTCATCGAAGAGAAATATGAAGACAAAGAAGAGGGCAAAAAATCAACGACGGATAGCAATTAAACGCAAGCCTTGAGAGAATTTTTGAGCATTGATGAGGTCAGGTGGAAAGCGAGGTTTCCCAACAAGGTTCAGGAAAGACACAAACAATGTCTCATCATCATTAATATCTGAGGCATTATTGTCTACTTTCCTCGACATCCGCCTAGTTCTTCAGGCACATCAAAAACCTTAGACAGTTAATGACTTGGACCATTGTCCCACTCCTCAATCCATGACCGACTGTTTACACAAAAGCTATTCACTGACCTTCAGAAGAAAAAGGAAAAAAAAAGTCTCGTTTTACCCATCTTTTGACTCTATTGATTTTTTTCTTCTTTTAAAGATTAAGCGTTCAAAAATGTTAATATTAGTTTCAATACAGAAAAATTGAACATTAATCATGTACTAGAAAAGAGCGGGTATTCCTTTTAGGAAGTTGATGTGATTTATAAAGAAATGAAGGGATGTGTCCCTGAGCTAGTTTAATTTTGGCATCGAAAAGGAGGAGGGGGGTCCCGGTGTGTATGTATCGCTCAATAAATAATGCATGTTCTCCTTTGCTTCTAGCTCTTAGATCTGTAAGCATGTTTGGACTCCACTAAATGGACAGAGTCCAGCCCCTACTTTGATTCATCCTCTTTGATCCCGCTTTGCCACCCTATCACAAACCCCCCCTTTCCTTTCCGCGTCCACTACCATGGGCTCAACACACAAATATTATCCGGAGAGTCTCATCAACTCCCTTTTAGGATTTTGTCTTGTAGCGCCTTAGAAAATGAACCTTTTCATCTCTTCCTAAGGGACATACCGAATCAGTAGATTCCGCACTATCTTCCTACCTCTAGAAAATCAAAAAGAAGTCCCAATATAGAAAATTGCGAAAGTTTTTTTCCCCAATTACCTACCATCGAATTTCGGCTTCAGCACCAAAATAAGCCTACACAATTGAGGCGCTCCGGGTACGAAGGGCGAACTCGACAAAACGTAGTTTCGAGATATTCGCATTTTAAAGTTTCGGTTTTTACGTACTTAAAGGGGAAAAAATGGCGAACTCAACATAAAAATTATATGGGTGTATTCACCAAGAGGTCTAGAATCTGAAAATGAAAAAACACTGGAGGACCCTTCCCCAAAAACCAGAGGGTATCAGAGACCAAAACCAGGTTAAAAAACCAGAGACGTCGAGGGTATCACAATAACTTCTTTAAGGAAGTTAAAAAAATTTGTCCGATGTCGAGTTCGCCCTTCGTACCCGGAGCGCCTCAATTTTTCTACTAACAACGGAAGTTTTATTTATTTTTTATTCCTCGGAGAGATTATATTTCTCTTGATTTAAAATAAAAACATGAATATGTTTAATATTGAAGGGCGTAGAAAAGCAATTTGTATGTAAGGCTAATCTGGTGTCCAAAGGTTTTTTTTTTTTAAGCAAAAGAGGTTTTCCAACGAAAATTCTCTCTGATACTCGGGGCGGTTTAAATTAGAAAAAAACCCAACTTATAATCAAGCGGAAATTGTAAAGGAGGGAATTCGACCGTATTTTTTATTTATTTATTATAAGTGAGGGTTCTACGTATTATATTGTATAAAAATACATCTAAGAATGAGAAAACAATAAACAGTAATATTTCACGACCGGTTTCAGCAGGTTTCAACAGCTTATCCATAGAAAGAGGTGGTGTTGCGAAGAAAACTGGAGGGTGAAAGATGACGCAGGTAGCTGAAGGAAAGAATTGAGGCGCTCCGGGTACGAAGGGCGAACTCGACATCGGAAAAAAATTTTTAACTTCCTTAAAGAAGTTATTGTGATACCCACGACGTCGGGTTTTTGGGGAAGGGTCCTCCAGTTTTTTTTTCATTTTCAGATTCTAGACCTCTTGGTGAATACACCCATATAATTTTTATGTTGAGTTCGCCATTTTTTCCCCTTTAAATACGTAAAAACCGAAACTTTAGAATGCGAATATCTCGGAACTACGTTTTGTCGAGTTCGCCCTTCGTACCCGGAGCGCCTCAATTTTTCCTCCTACCTTCCCTCAGTCTTGAACAAAGTTATCACAGAAGAAATTGAGAGAGCAATAAACCGAAAATGGTCCTTCTGATGAGGCTTACTAAGCCGAAACCGGTCGTGAAATATTCCTGTTCACTGTATTTCTCATCCTCAGATGAATTCTTATACAATTTTTTATTATTACTAAAAAAAAAAGTAGAAAATATAATTAATAAAGGGTAAATATTATGCAGTGGATACGGTATTTTGAAGACATCGACCTGTTGAAGAGGGTAAGACAGAGCATACCCCTTTTAAAAACCTCTTGAAAATATCAAGTGACCAGAGGAGTCACCCCTTCAGGAAACCGCCCCCATCCTCACCTCTTTTCACTTTTCACCCCTCTTCTAAGAAGAACAACACTTCTTTCGACACCATCCCTTTCTCTCTCGCCCCCCCGACGAGCCCCCTTCTCATCACAGACCGCCTGCAGACCTCTATCCTACAATTGAACAATTGACGACAACCCTCAAGAACACTTAAAAGATTTTAATTACCGCAACTTTACCATTCTTAGCTAAACCAGTATTCTGAGTGTTTTTTCTTCTTTTATCTCATCGCTTTCATCAAAAAGAATGACTTTCTTATTAAAATAGTAAAAGAAAAGAATAGGAAGGTACTTTATTCAAAAAAACACCTGAATATTTTTTTACAAAAAAAATCATTTATTCAACCAGGTATGTAAGATCATAGATTTACCTTCCAGCCTTAATTCCAAGTAATGTAACTTTTTTTATATCTTTAAAGTCCGTTCTAGGGTCCCTTCAACAATAGAGGAAACTAATGGCAAGCCTCCAGCCTAATCTAATCTTAATAGCATTATAATGATAGAGACTGAATCGATCAGAGATCAATCACTGATGATCATTACCGTACACTCTCACCCTACAATCTTACCTTATATTAATTATCATTACTCGCCCTAAGGAAAGAAGGTGAAAGAATTGTCTTTTTTTTTTATTCCGACCTAGGTAGGTTGGAAAATGCCCTCGTTTAACCAATAAATAGCAATTTGTCACATATCAGGTTAGTCATTCCCATAATGTTCTCGACACATTCGCTCCGTTCTCGGACGTAATCAACATCAAATGCACACTCGATTCCGGCTCATTACCTTCACTATAATTCCCTTCGCGTTAGGACGTTTTCAATTAAACCAGAGCTCGAACAATACTGGCCGACCACCAATCCCAATTTTTTCCCCTACGTCATAAACTTATTATTAATTTTCGTCTATTTCTTTGCGCTATAAATGCCCACTATTCACCTAAGATTTTATTATCTTTGTTTTTAACTTCCTTAAAGAAGTTATTGCGATACCCTCGACGTCGGGTTTTTGGGGAAGGGTCTTCCAGACCCCGGAGGGTCAGATCGAATATTGATCTGTACCGATCTCAACTTGTCTGTGGTGCCGGCCGGCCGTTACGCCGTCCGTAGCAGTTTACGGCCACAGTTTCTAACCGATTTTCACTAAATTTTCACAAAATCTTCCTTAGTCGGAGAAGAAGAATGTAACGAGGGCGATTTTTGAATTTCAAAAAATGGCGAGATATGTCTGTTTGAAATTTTAAAAAATTCGCTGCGGCCGAACCGTTAATCCGATTTTCACCAAATTTTCATCAATTACTCCTTATATTTTTTAAGAATTTTTGGTGTAAAAAAATTGCCACTTTTTAATTATCATTTTTTTAGTAGGAGAAATTTTATACTTCTACCCATTACGAGAGGCACATCCGTAGGCCAAAGAGCCCATTATTTCTACCTGGCACTTAGAAAAATTTTCGAAAAAAAGAACTTCAAAAATTTTTCAAAAAAAAAAAAACCCCGGAAAATTTTTCGAAAAAAAAAAAACTTAAAAATTTTTTCGAAAAAAAATTAGAAAATTTTCGGAAAAAAAACTCGGAAAATTTTTGGGAAAAAAACCAAACTCGGACAATTTTCAAAAATAAACTTTTTCGAAAAAACAAACTTGGAAAATTCTCTTTTATACTTTCCCTCCCTTATACATCCCCTTCTGTTATACTTTCGTTTCCTTATACTTCCCCCTCCGTTATACTTCACCCTCTGTTATACTACCCCTCACTTAAACTTCCCCCTCCCATATACTTCCCCTCACTTATACTTCCCTCTCCCATATACTTCCCACTCCGTTATACTTCCCCTCCCATAACTTCCCTCTACGTTTTACTTCCCCCTCCTATATAGATACTTCTCTTTAAGGAAGTTTTCGTTGGAAGCTCTTCAAACCAGTACTTTTTTTTAAACATTCTAAGATAAGAGTACACCAAAACTTTTAGCTTTATTTCAAAGTAGGAGTAGTTACTTGAAGACAGGAAACAATTTTAGGTGGGAAAAAACAAGGATCTGAAAAACATCACAGAATTATTAAATTGTCATTAAAGTGCAATAAGCGTTCGGAAATGAATCTGTAATATCTCGAGTCAGATAATTGAGCTCAAGGCTCCATAAGGTATACATTAAACGTAGGTATATATTAAACGTAATTTTAGCCCTGAGTAACATCTGCTAAGAATGTAAGAAAAAAAAGGTTTTCGACTTATAGAATAATAGTTTGAGGGTTGCGATTGGGAGTAAGTGAGGGTTGAACTTGTACCTGGATGAGACCTAAATGTCCGAAGGTCCTGAGTAATTATATTCGCATCAACTCTGATGGTATTTGTTGTAGTGCCTTGAGGGTCCTCTGCGTGGTTTACCCTTTCTTTCTATCGTCCCTCTTTTTATTGATTAAGGTAATATTTCACTATCACAATGACTATTAATTATATCTAGGCTCTTCTCTTCCTTTCTTATCCTCGAAACGTTGATATCATCAAGCTCTGAAGAATTTCGGGCCATCTTCTGTCATCATCATCATTTGATTCCGATTCCCTCCCATACAAGACTATCAGTCTGATTGATACATAACGACTTTACTTCGTTTGGCCCCTCGAGACGTCGTTCTTTTCCTATTTTTTATCCCTCGCTCTTTCTCGGATTAGTCTCACGATTTTTTGAGGACTGACGCCTTTTCTTTTTCACAAAACGCTGACTAAATTTAGCTCTCATTATTTGTCACTCTTTTCATTTTTTGAAGGAGAAAGATTGATTTTAATTTAACACAATTTTTAAATATAAATGGTCTATGTGACGGCTGGCTGTTTGACTTGTAATCTTTCCAAAACGCGGAAGAAAAAATATCATCTGGTAAATAAATAAGTGACCGCTTACATTCTGAAAACAATTCTTCATCTCAAGAATTTAATTTTAGAATAACCTTTTTTTTTAGTGTGAGTGGGGATGAATCCGATCGGTGTTTAAAACGTTTATTTAGTGAAAATTAAATTAGCGAGTGGGAGCGGAAGCAAAATTAATTATAGTGCAAAACAAGTAAATTAATTCGAGTAATCCTCTCAAGTTCATTCACAGAGGACTACAAACGTACATTCGGACCTTTAGCCAAGGGACCGTTATTTATCTATTTATCCTTCCCCCCTTCGCCGCTACCTACCCCATCTCTCTTGAAGACTATCGCTCTGCTAGTCGTATTATAAGATAACCGTCGTCGTATCATTTCATGGCCCATTATTCCTCCAAACTAATTAATTTTAAATCAATTCAGTGGTCCGTATTAGAGCCCTCCCGAGTTAAACGTCGTGGGTGAGCTAAAAGTTAATAAAGACATTAGTGAAGACACAGGGTCGACGTTTACGTTTAATTTAAATTACAATGGGGACGAATATTAGTCGAGTCGGAAAATCGTTTACCATATTAACTCTAGATATGGCAATCACTTCTCATGATATACAATTTAAATAATCAATTGTTTCCATTAGGCTTTCCAACTAATCTTTTAAATGCGAACCTTTGGTATTTATCACAATCAAAACCTCTTTCCTGTTGTTTACGGGTCGCAAATTGTCAAAAGAATTGAGGTTAATCGATCCTGTGTTGAAGGCAAATAAACGGGAAACGGTTTATCACTCGCGTGAATTGTTAATAATCGAATAGGACCCAGTGTTATAGATTAACATATCCTTGAGCTTTTGAAACTTCGATTTGAAAGAACGACAAAGTGGTTACTTTTACATAGTAGGTATGTATTGGCCAGCTTTTTTTTTTTTTTATAAATTTGCGATCTATGCAATTTCGCAACAGCATTGTACCGATACGACTCGGAAGTGCTCTCGAATAAATTTTAATTTGCGGAAGTCTGCACATGAGAGAAGTTTCCTTATATAATGTAATATTCTGCCCTCTTTTACACATACAGTAGACCCTCGTTTATCCGTACTAATTGGTTCTCGACCAAGCGCGGATAACGCGAAAAACGGATAATCGAGGGGGTTTTTTTTTAGAGAGTTTAATAATTTTATTGGCAACGAAAATGATGTAACTATAAAGTTTCGTAGTCATTTTATGGTTCTAAACGTTAAATAAAAGGTAAATAAATATGAGGCGCTCCGGGTACGAAGGGCGAACTCAACATCGGACAAATTTTTTTTTCCATTTCAGATTCTAGACCTCTTGGTGAATACACCCATATAATTTTTATGTAGGTAGAGTTCGCCCTTTTTTCCCCTTTAAATATGTAAAAACCGATATGCGGCAAAGCTCTAATTGCGATATCCGAGCGGGTACGAAGGGCGAACTCCACATCCTAGTCCATAATCCCCACTCCTTTCTCCCATTCCAGGGCATGACTTTTCTGTTGAGTTCGCCCGTAACATAAAACTTTAAAATGCGAATATCTCGAAACTACGGTTTGTTGAGTTCGCCCTTCGTACCCGTAGCGCCTCATATGTAAAAAACATTTATTTCGTTAAAAACAAAAGTATGTAGGGAGTAAAAAAAAATTAAAATTGATGAATGACAGATGAGAATTGTACATTACACACATATTATTTCTGAGAACTAGTTCCCGGTTTCGCAAAAAATTATTAATTATAAAATTATTTAATTATTTTCCTTCGAAAAACCGAGAAAGACTATAGAAGTCATAGAAACTGGCAATAAAAATCATTTTTGTAAACAAACTTTTCGGAGAAATGAGATAACGAAAAGACGGTGAGAACAATAAGGGTGGTGCTAAATGACCTTCCTAGAATATCGAGCATGAAAAAACAGCAACGTTTCATTATTTTTTTAACTCCCTCGTTATCCGTTCATTGAACGGAATTAAAGGAAAAAATCTGAAAAAAAAATAAAGGAACGGTTAAACGAGGGACGGATAAACGAGGGTTTACTGTATCAAGAAACCCTTGTCAGGGGAAACAATGCTGAAAATCCGAGGGATTTTTTTTTAATGCAGAAAGTGATGCTTACACCATCCGAAGGTTACAAGGCATTAGGGATGATAGTGCTTTTAAGTTGTGAAAATTTAGTAAATTGATGTTTAAATTTTTAAACTCAAATGAAGGTGTCTTCAGTGTTTAAAGATGATTAATATGAATGTCAAAAACGTCAAAGTTTTTAAGGAGTTAGGAGTGGCGTTCGATCAACTTTTATGTATCCTCGATGATAAAATTGTTAATCAACAAGTCAAAAATGTTTGT
>JACGAQ010000912.1:0-81586 GCA_014119065.1 Orius insidiosus | reverse complement strand
CCCCTCTGCCCTCTATAGCCTTGTCTAAATAACTGGGGCCAAAAGAGCTTTAAAAGTCTTCAGCCTATCTCGCTTATGCGATTTTTAAGTCATAATTGTCAGGTACCAATTTTACAAAGAAACCCACTTTTTGTCAAATTTCTTTTGAAGTAAAATGGAATTTTGAGATTTTGAAGTACGTAGGAGTGATTTCCGAGAACAATTTTAATGACGTTTGACATGGGTACACAACGGTCGAATTTAAGGTCGTTGGCAAGGACACCTTTATTTTTCTTTCCTTTATTCATCATCAAAAGGAGGGGTCCCAATCATTCTTTTACCTGAAAGTAAAGCCCGACTGTCGCCTACCCTAGGTGGCCTTCCCAAGCGCCGCACAAGACAGATATCACCTACTTAGTATTCGAATCGAAAAATGTGCAGCCGAATTTTCTATTGGCCAGATCGAGTATTTTGAAAGGACAGTTTTTTTAATTTGGACTTTAAATCGAGATGCGTGTTTATATTCTTGACCGAAAGAAACTAAATTTCATTCATCCAACAGAATCATTCTTAGAAACGTTGAATTTCGTCAATTATAACTTCCGTCGGATTTTTTTTTTTTTTTTTATTATCATTATTTCTTTGTATCTAATTTACAGCATGCAACATCCCGATGATGACGTGCGGGACAGTTCGAATTCAATCCGTAAATTGAGTCTCAGATTGTTTTACAGGTAAAAACAAAAAATTAGGTTTTTTCTTTTTTACAAAGCAAAAAACTTAAATCAGGCTAAAAATGTGAGGTGGGAGAAAGGTGGGTAAATCATTTTTAAGAATTGTAAGTTATTTCAAGTCTCCTTTGCTATTACCTGCGCCATTACCTTCGGAAGAAGAATGCTAAGGTTGATCGACCGAGTTGTTTACAATGTCCCAACTTTTTATTATTTGAGAGAAATTCTGTTGACTTTATTACCGACGAGAAAAGAGCGAGAGGAGGGAAGAAAAAGTAGGGAGAGGATAACTGGACAATATTAGAAACGGTTTCGTATGACGCACATTCAATAGAGAACCAAACATTTTTTTTTTTTTTTTTTTTTTTTTTTTTTTTTTTTTCACTTTGGCCTAACCATTAACGTAGTAGAACCAAGCATGAAATATTTCCCCACCGTAAGAAAAAGTAATAAACGTCCAATAAAACAAAAAATAAAACTTGTCGTATTCCATAAGCCTCAATGGATTTATAATTATTATAAACGACTTTCTCCACTAATTTAGGTCTAAATTCAATATTCAGATATCCGGAAAAAGTTAGCTGGAAATAAAGAGTCAATAGAAACTTAAAGACATTCAAAACCTTGAGCACGACGCGACGGGTGAAATAAGGTTTCTTTCAATCGTAGTGTGCAATTTTTTAATATATTTTATCCCTCTCCACACGCTTTTCTTGCGAGAGGAAAAAAAATTTAACGCCCTCGTGTTATCAAACTAGTTTGAATTTAGGCGAATCTCATCGGGAATTAAAAAATCGTGAAAAATCATATACTCACAAGTATCATTTTTTTTAACGGTGGAGGGTAAGTAAGGTATACAGTTTTTAGGAAAATTATTACCTTGAACAAGCTTTCAGGCTCCCGTTTAATAAAAGAGGTACAAGGGCGTTTGTTACCTGTTCTCTAGGATGTTCATAGGGCGCCTTCAAGGGCCATTCATAACTTGTTTACGATATTGTAGGACCCTACTATTCCTTACCATTTTTCACCTTAATTTTTTTATCTTTTACAAAGAGAAGTCAATGTAATCCCTCTGGATTAGGGACCTTTACTGCTTATAAGGTTTTCTGAGGTGCCGTACGTCCAATCAACAAATTGATTAAAACATCGAAGAAAAGGGGGGGGGGGAAAGGGTCTTGACATTTTCCTGAAAGTTTGATGAAAATGGTAAGAAAATTGCGGCCGTGAAGTATCCCAAAAAATACTGCGGACCGGCCGTCCGCCATGATCGGTAGAGATCACTAATTAGTTTTCCTCTACGAGGTCTGGAAGACCTTTTTCATATTTATGGAGCGTGTCACAATAACTTCTCTTTGAGGAAGTTACAAAAAAAAGTGCAGGTTCAATCATTTTAAATCACTTGATGTTAGTGCTATTCGGGAACCTCGGGGCGACAACCACTTTACGAGTCCCCATAGGATTCGCAAACCACGAAAAGTAACGCATTTAAAAATTATTCGAAGAAGAAAAAACAAACACACGAATAAATTATTCAGGTGGGAAAAAACACGGACATATCGCTTCATGTTTCAGGTTTTAAGCGCGTGAGGGGTAATCTTTTGATGGCTGCAAATAGGGAAAAGTGAATTCCCTTTTGTCTTAAAAATTCATGAATTACTTCACACTTCATCCATTAGCATGTTTATACACATTTCATTTGAATTTTTGTAATTGATCAATGTTTTAAAGTTTAAAAGGGAAGTTACTGGGGGGCGTTATGCGAAATTTGGGTGATGGTGGGGCAATGGCTAAGTGGCGAGCCATGGAGGCGTTAGCGAGAGTCCTTTTTATTAATTTAATTTTATTAATGCGATAATTAACCACCCGTTAAGTAAAGAGCAAAAATTTAACCGACCGGCTCGTTACGTTAAGGGCAAAAACTTAACCGCCCGTTAAAAAATTTAACCGGCCCATTAAGTAAAGGGCAAAGATTTAACCGGCCCGTTAAGTAAAGGGCAAAAATTTAACCTTAAGTTAAATACCTTAAGTAGGGGGGGGGGGCAGGCTTCAAAAAGGTTGAGAAACACTGTTTTAAACAATATAAGATTACCGAGTCCGAGTTATTCGACTATGAGACAATGGAATGATAAAAAAAAAATGTTAATGCTTATTAAAACGTATTTTAAAGGTTAAGAATGCGATGAAAAATGGAATATAGCGAGAATCAATTCATAAAGATGATAAAGGAAACAATTTTTATGAAGCTTTGTGCTTTCAAAAGAAGAGATAACCGTGTTCATCTTCAAAAAGTTTTGGATGAAGATGAAGAGCCATTTCTAGGGGCTGCATACTAATGAGAGGCAAGTTGTGCGCCCTATTTGAAATCGTATTGATAATTGTGAAAAGGAGAAAGAAATTAAAATAACGTACCTGTTTTATTTTTACGAGATTCGGCGACTCTTCTTCAGGTTCGCTCATCTCCGCGTTGCTCTGAAACAAAGGGAAAAAAATTTCATTCGAGAAAATCTGTTTGATGTGAAAAGAGAAGATTGAAAAGTTCGCTCATGATGGCGAGGACGTTTTTCGCTCCTGCAATTAAGGAAACGAAGGGAGATGAATATTTCCGCCTCTCACGAGGAGTCGGAAACAAACAAGAGCGGAGAGATGGGGACGCGAATATTTTATAGTTTAACCGATTATAACAAATTGTTAGTTTCCATTTGTCGTAATTTTTTCTTCTTCCGCTAATAGTGGCTGATTGCTCTCCCGAGTAGAAATTTGAAAAAGAAGGACTTCCACCACTCGACACCCTTGATTATCTGTAATAGTGGCCTCCCTCCATCCCGCGCTTCCGCCCACTCCTCAGCCTTTTCTGGGATTATTCTCCGAAGATCCCTCCACCACGCCGATAATCCAACAGTCACAAGATATAATTTGAAAATTTTTATTGTAACTCTCCTGTATAATTATCGGTCACGGAACCTTCCTATAATAACACCGCTCCTCCAAAAGTAATAATTGTTTCCATTTAGCCTGGAAATTGCCCCTGCCTCAAACAGTCCTAAAGCCTCCCTCTCTTCTAGAGTTTCGAAATAAATTTAATTCTTAGTTAATATAAATATTAGCCGCGTTATCTAGCGTGACTCCGCTCACGCATTCCTTTTCTATGTCCCCAATCGAAAGAAAATTCTTAACAGCATTCGTTTCTCGAGGCGTATAATCCCTCCTTTTTCTCAGCCCTCAACGTCATAAAGATTCGTCCCGCAGTTGGTTCTAATTTTGCCGGATGTTCTAAATTGGGTTTGAGAAGATGGAAACTTCCTGTCTGATCTTTTATTAATGCATTTTCTCAGCAAGCGATAATAATTGCCAACTTTTTTCCCCCCCATTTTGCATTTAAGATGTCAAAGATAGACATAAAAAGATCGCATATCTTTTTCAAAGAAAACTCCTTTCGCGTTCAGTTCAAAATTTCGCTCTTGAAAAATAGTTCCCATTCTTTGTTGCAATTTTTTGGAAGGAAACCATTAGAAAGCCGTAAATTGCTGAAAAATTTGTTGCTTTTTTAAAAAAAGGGTTCGATGTAATTACATTAGAATTGATTGTCTTGTCACGTTATCTAATGAGAATTTACGAAACAGCTCGTAACTCACCAGCTTCGTACTTGGGATTTTATGGTCGCCCTTTGTTTTCTCAAGCAACTCCTCCCGAGGCGCCCGAAGGTGAAATTGTTCGATTTTTCTCATTCTTCTTCTTGTCATAATAAAAATTCTCAAATTGCGAAAACGACGAATTGTTCTAATTCCGCGGCGTCTGTAACGGGGCTACAATTATTTCTCATTAGAAAGCTAAGAAACGCTTTCGAACAATAACCAAATTAATGGCTAATTTGTACTAATTAAGGAAATTCCAAAATTAGACACTAACTTATTGAAACATAAGATCGATTAAAATATTAAAAGGGAAAATATTTAATTCGCCCACTCAAGCAAACAAACAATTAGGAAACGTAAAATTCTTCTTCAACTCCCTTTCACAAAGTGAACCTCATTGACCCTGCAAGTTCTTTCAAATATTAGGTGTACAAAATGAAATTCAGCCACAGGGTTTTGACTTTTGTAGATTATACCCGAGTTTCATTTTGTACACCTAGTAGTTCATTTTTTCAAAAGTTTGAACATTTTAGGCGTTAAAGTCCATCAAAAGAAGTTTTCTCCATGTAAGAAGTTTATTGAAGTACATATAACCATTAATAAGGTTAATTTTTAAAGGCTTGTTAATCGTAAACCGTTACAGATATTGAAAAAATGCACTAAATAAAATCTGTTGGAAATTCAATTCTCTTTAATTTTATTCTATTCATTTTTTCTCTAGGACGCACTGTTTTCAAGATAAATTTATTTAAAAAAAATTATTTTCCGAAAATGGTGCATCCTAGAAAAAATAATTAAGTACAAATTTATAGAGAATTAAATTTCCTACAATTTTTATTTATTAGGTGTACAAATGAAACTCAGCCACAGGGTAAATTTGAATTTTGTAGATTTTGGCCGAGTTTCATTTTGTACACCTAATAAGAGGATGGATTTATAAAAATTGAGGAGTTGCCATTTTTAAAAGGGGTTGAGAATTGAGTATTTGACTTCTCGCCGACAATATTGGGAGGGTTTAAAAAGAGGAAAAAGGCGGTTTATTAGAGGAGAAAACAGATGAGGTATAGGAAGAGAATTAGTGGGAGGTGTATTCATTTGGTGTGACAGACGGTATAACATTAATTTGACTTGTAGACGGGGAATCGGGTAGCCCGGGGAAGATAAACCGACAAGAATTAATGATGTTTGTGGAATTCATTGGAGGGGTTAGAACGCGAATGGAATGGTACGCGAATGCCAATGTTAGTTTTTCAGGGGGATGTTCATCAGTGAAAACGTGTGGATAACTAATGACTTGAGCGTAGAGGCGAAGAAGTAGGAGGAAGGAAGGGACGAAGATAGAGGGAGGAGTAGCTCACACATTCAATTACGGAAACACCCCTCATCAACCCTCGAATAATAGCGAAACGCGGCCCCATCATTCAGAAATCGTCAACCGATATCAAATCATCTTAAGACCATTAATTATTCCGATTTGTGACGCTGAATATTTTATAAAACGATCAATCACTCCTTTAATTGATACAGTTAATTGTGAGGCCGGAGTCATCATTTTTTTTAAACCCCTTTCCGATTAAAATAATCAATCATAGACTACAATTTATTAGGTGTACAGAATGAAACTCAGCCACAGGGTTAATTTGAAGTTTGTAGATTTTAGCCGAGTTTCATTTTGTAACCTAGTAGTTCATTTCTTCAAAATTTTAAACATTTTAGACGTTAAAGTCCATCAAAAGTTGACCTTCTCCGTGTAAGAAGGTTATTGAAGTATAACCATTAAGAAGGTTAATTTTTAAAGGCTTGCAAATCGTAAACCGTTACAGATATTGAAAAAATGTACTAAATAAAATCTGTTGGAAATTCAATTCTCTTTAATTTTTATTCCATTCATTTTTTCTCTAGGACGCACTGTTTTCAAGATAAATTTATTTCAAAAAAAAAATTATTTTCCGAAAATGGTGCATCCTAGAAAAAATAATTAAGTGCTTGATAGAGAATTAAATTTCCTACAATTTATATTTATTAGGTGTACAAAATGAAACTCAGCCACAGGGTAAATTTGAATTTTGTAGATTTTAGCCGAGTTTCATTTTGTACACCTAATAAATTGAGCATCCATATGCCTCTCAAATGACGGAACGGTTTAAAAGGCAACCCTTTTGAAGTGGATCCCGAAAGGGCGATCCGTGAAAAAGACATTTCGCATGGTGGCCACGTGCGAGGATTTTCCCCATATGGGAAGGCTTGATGTTGCCTTTCATTTAATGAGGCACAAGGGAGACGAAAAGAAGAAGAAAGAAAAAAAATTCGTTTTAGCTAGGGGTTGCGTTCTATTTATAAAGGATACTAAATATAGTCTTAACTAACCTCTCCCAAGATAATTATCATGAGGATACGTCGAAAATAACGAAAATATTCGGAGGAAAATGATTAATCGAAAAGGTAATGTCTTCAAGTCGAAAGTGCACCGAAAAGTGAATTGAGAAAGTCTAAGGTTTCTTATGTTGTCACATAAGGCTTCGCGGCATCTTATCATTTCTCACCGGCTTCCTGCCCAACTTTACATATCAAATTAAATCCAATCATGACCCCCTAACAGGATGGGGATGAGCGGCGAAGCCATCGGAATAGACGTTTACGTAACAATCGGAATCGGCTAAGACTATTTTCAATTGCAATAATCGGACTCAATGTCATTTCTTCAGAAATCAAGAGTTTCCTTGAATGAACCTTCGTTTAATTCGTTTGACCCAATTGCTTCAAGATTTGGTAATCGACGGGATCGTAAAAGTGGAATGAAGAAGTCGTAAATTTTGACAAAGACAAAGAAATCGGAACCGAGAGTGGGATGGGTGAATTTCTGCATGTTTATTTCAATTATTACATCAAGGTTTCGGGACGATTTCCATACGTTCACGCCTCTTTTGTGACAAAAATGTTTCACAATTTTAGAATTCGCCAACAACGAAGTTTTTTGTAATGGTTCAAAAGACGTAAATTTCACGGTTTGATAATTTCAAGTCCTTTTTCTGAATCAGCTTGAAAAGAGCCGCTTTTCTGAGTGAATTCAACAAAATCGAGGAATCAAAGGATTGGAGATGAGAAGGGAAGCGACGGGGGTGGCGCGTGTTTGTCTGGTCAACTTGATTGATGGCCCTTGGCCTAACTGCGTGTTTACACCCAAGTTAACTACTCCGCTATATACGCGCTCTATGACCATTTATCATTCCATAACCGACCGTAACACTCTTATAAACACGGTAATTTTAATTGACAATTAACTTGGCGCAAAAAGTGGGGCCCTTGGGTTAAACCTCAAAAGGCGTCATAAGAAGCGATCACGCAGCTGCCCGCCCTCTCTCTAAATATACACAACCTTAGGGGTGGCCTTTTTTTTTTCTTCTCAAATATAACTCACCCTAGACTTCGAACCACCCTTTAATTTCCGTTTTCTCAAAACTATTATAAAGCATATTCTATATTGAAAATTAATAAAGGAGTTTGGGAGCAGGAGGAGGAAGAATTAACTGGCCTGTGTCTAATCCCTTCATCTTCCGTTAGATCTTGAGATGGGAGAAGACACCGGCTGAGGTCTTTCACATTTCATTGGGCAAGGCCGATTAATGCACCCTTTGAGATATAAAGCCCAGAGGATCATCCTAAAAATCACTTAACAATAATCCATATTATCTCTTCAACTGAAGGTGATATCCAAATCGTGTAGAGAAAAAAGGGTGCCACTTCAGTTGCCCCCCTGAAATGCAGGTCCACTGCAGGGGAAAAACCAGATAACTCGGATTTCTAACCTTTCGAGAAAAACGACGAAAAAAATCGAGTTACCACGTTTTTCGCCTGTGCTCTTCATATGTTAATACATTTTTAGCTGTGTTCAGTGATACTTCAGTAATATTAGGTGTATAAAATGAAACTCGGCTAAAATCTACAAAATTCAAATTTACCCTGTGGCTGAGTTTCATTTTGTACACCTAATAAATAAAAATTGCAGGAAATTTAATTATCTATAAATTTGTACTTAATTATTTTTGTCTAGGATGCACCATTTTCGGAAAATAATTTTTTTTTTTGAAATAAATTTATCTTGAAAAGCGTGCGTCCTAGAGAAAAAATGAATGGAATAAAAATTAAAGAGAATTAAATTTCCAACAGATTTTATTTAGTGCATTTTTTAAATATCTGTAACGGTTTACGATTTACAAGTCTTTAAAAATTAACCTTCTTAATGGTTATACTTCAATAACCTTCTTACACGGAGAAGATGATTTTTTTGTTCAAATTGTGCCCTGAGATCTGAGTCATTTCTTCGCTAATTTAATTTCAATTTGAACTTTTGTTTTACCGTCCTTGTTTTCCAATGATTAAATTTTTAAAAAAGGCTTCGCAGCGTCGAAAGGGCTCGTTACTCGAATTACCCATTTTAAAATTTAACGTACGAAAAGGGAAAAGACGTTAGTTTTAGGAAAAGGTGGTTTTAATATAAAAATTTTTAATAAAAATCGTATTCTCGACGGATTTTCACAGTTTTTGATGTTCTAATTTTTTTTCTTTTTATTGACAAGCTTCGATCTAAACAGAATTTTAATTCTTCAAATGTTCATAATAAATAGATCAATAAGATTTTAAACTCTTCCTTTGTTTTCTCGATTAAGTTTTTCGTTATCTTATAAATAATAAGAAAGATAAGGAGTTTATCATACTGATTGAAATTTCGAGAAGAATAATAAGGGGCGAAAAAAGATTCGATGTTTTATTCGTTTTTTCCCCCGTTTGATTCGCCGGAGTCAAGGGAAGAGTTGAATTACACAATCGAAGGCCTAAGGTGGGGGTAAAAAGCGGCGGTGAGTGCGCAAGATCCATTCCTATGGCAACCATCCGGCCAATCGCGTATTCCCATTCTCCTTGATCTTCTTTATCATTTTGATCTCTATCCCCGAATCCACTTTTTTAGTCCCTCGATCGCTCCCACCTTCCAAGAAACAACCCACCCCTTCCTTAATTTCAAGTGTTTTTTAATATTTAGTCAAGGGCAGCTAATAAATACTGGGCTCGCCAAATTTCTGAATGAACCCAGAGCGATCAAAAATCTCTCCGGTGAAAGATGGCCTCCAAGCTTGAATAATTAGTTACCAACTATACCAGTAATTTATCCAACTTTATAAAGTCGCTATATTTTGACAAAATAAAATAGATGTTTCTTGCATCGAAGAACATCTACAAAAAATTTATCTACAATCTAAAATTAATTAAAAAGTGCAATTTTATTGTAAAGGCTATAGAGAGATAAGAGGGTCAAAATGGCCTAAGCTCCGATTTTGCTGAAAAAATTCAGGAAGACGCCTCTATAAAGGAATAAAAGATGAGGAAAATTTCAGTTCAAAAAGATCATCCATCGGTTTTCGTGAAAAACGCGATTTTCTCATTTCAGAAAATAATTAATATCTCGAGAACTAATGGTCCCACAGATCCCAGATTTCTTGCGGCTTATAGAGCTTCCAAAGACCCATCTTGGAGTATTTTTTCGAAGTTTTCCGACCTCAATAAATGCTTGAATTTTAATTTAAAAATTCCAAAACCTCGAAAAAAATTGTTCCTGAAGAGGTAACGTTACGAAATCAATACAATATGTTAAAAAACTAGTCTTTTACTTGTCAGAATTTTTTCAGGTGGTAGAACAATATTTTATGAATTTTTTTCTGAATTAATAATTAATAATTATAATAAATTGCGTACAACTATTTTCTCAGGTATCTCTCCCGACGTCAATTCCGACATCACTATCTCAGGACCGGAATAATGTCTAGGAGTATCACTCCTTTTTATTTTTTTATTTTATTTGTACCTATTCCATTCTTTAGGCAAACTTTTATCGTCTTACAGAAAAATTAACTTTTTTCCTATTATCTCGTTAAACATTCATTATTGTTAGGAGGAAAAGATGGGTCTTTGGAAGCTCTACAAGCCGCAAGAAACTGGGATCTTTGGGACCATTAGTTCTCGAAAAATTAATTATTTTCTGAAATGAGAAAATCGCGTTTTTCACGAAAACCGTTGATCTTTTTGATGTGAAATTTTCCTCATTTTTTAGTCTTATATAGAGGCGTCTTCTTGAATTTTTTCGCGCAAAATCGGAGCTTAGGCCATTTTGACCCTCTTATCCCTCTTTAGCCTTTTTTTCTATATTGTTATGTCTACACGTTTTTTCCCGTATTATTTGATTATTACATCTGTAATCTATAATGGGAGCAGATGGTTCAATAAAATTATATAAACAAAAAATATTATAAACACTTAGATAAAATTATTTACATGGTTCAACACATCAATTATTTTTTTTAAACCAGAAGTTGCTTTGGTGAAAAATATTATTGAGGCGGTTTGTTAATATAATCTGACGATTAATTTCAAGGCCTAAAGTCTTTAATTACGTCTGCAAAGATTAATGATTTAATTAACATTCATACTTTCTTAAGTACCCGTTGATTTACGCGATTATGTTAAAATTAAAAATTCAAAAAAGGCCAAGGATTCAAATTAATTTTGAACAATCGAAAAAATCCAGTTGTAATATTGAGTTGTAATGACTAATGAGTAATATATTTGCTTATTTTAGTCAAGCGTTTTTCTTAAGTTCTCGGGGCTACCTTAAAATTAGAGGCTCCTCTCGAAAAAAGATTAATGGGACCTATCTTTCTACTGTTCAGTTAATAGGTCTTGTCCAAAGTCTATATTTTTCTTGTTTCGCTTTTTTTTTTAATTTTAAGGCCGTAAAAAAGGGGTGAAGAAGTAAATTAAGAAAATATCAAGGCTAAAATAAATAAAAGAATCAAGCGGCTAATAAAAATAACTTCTTTAAGGAAATTAAAAAATGAAACTTTTTTTCCAGGAATACTGAAAACTTTCAACAAATTTCTAATAAAAAAAAAAGGATCCTTCGTGGGTCACTGAACCCCGGGGAAAGGATATTTGATCAACTTACAAAATTCTGCATTCGGGCGACAGCCGCCTGAAAAGATACAAAAATCATATCAGTGACTTCATTAAAAATATGGTAGGTACCAATAAAAAAAATGGACATGCGACTAGTGGAAAATCTAAGCTCTAGGGCAATGATTCTCAACGGGGGCGGCGAGAAGTTACTGGAGGGCGTTATGCAAAATTTGGGTGATAGGGGGGCAATGGCTAAGTGGCTGGGGGTGTTAGGGTGAGTCCTTTTTTTAATTTGTCCGAAAACCTATATTCTGGAACTTTGGTCGGAAAACCTATAATCCAGCCCTTTAGTCCGAAACCTATAATCCGGCCCTTTGGTCCGTCAACCTATAATCCGGCCCTTTGGTCCAAAAAACCTATATTCTGGAACTTAGGTCGGAAAACCTATAATCCGGCCCTTTGGTCCAAAAAAACCTATATTCTGGAACTTTGGTCTTTGGTCCGAAAACCTATAATCCGGCCCTTTGGTCCAAAAAAACCTATATTCTGGAACTTTGGTCGGAAAACCCATAATCCGGCCCTTAGGACCGAAAACCTATAATCCGGCTCCCGTTTTCAAGCTCCCCTTGGCGGCGTCGCTAAATGCTTGTTTACAGGGGGGCGGAGGCTTCAAAAAGGTTGAGAAACACTGCTCTAGGGTATCCTTTCGGAGGAATAAAAAAAGAGGGGGAAAAAAAGAGATCGGCCTCCACAGTATTGAAAAAGGCAAGCCCCCCATTACTCGTTAAAAATACTAATAGGTTGCTCGGAGTGGACTGTAAAAGGACAGAGAAGGATTTTTATGGACTTTCTAATTCTACCGCGATGATTCCTGGAAGGACAAGTCCCCCCCCCCCATTATTTTTTTCTTTTTTTTTTAAGTATTTTATTTAATAAGTGTAAAATTATCGAAGGAAACATTCAAGTCAATTACTTCGAAAATAAATTCAGAGATTCTTTTGGATTTTCATGGAAAACGACACTTAAAATAATATTTCTTTACAATTCCTGAGGAGCGAAAAAAATGAACATTTTTTAAAGCTCCCCCGCTTAATTAACACCTCATATCAGTGCGGAAAACTATTAGGTGTACAAAATGAAACTCAGACACAGGGTTTTGAATTTTGTAGATTTTAGCCGAGTATCATTTTGTACACCTAGTAGTTCATTTTTTCAAAATTTTGAACATTTTAGGCGTTAAAGTCCATCAAAAGTTGACCTTCTCCGTTTAAGAAGGTTATTGAAGTATAACCATTAAGAAGGTTAATTTTTAAAGGCTTGTAAATCGTAAACCGTTACAGATATTGAAAAAATGCACTAAATAAAATATGTTGGAAATATAATTCTCTTTAATTTTTATTCTATTCATTTATTCTCTAGGACGCACTGTTTTCAAGATAAATTTTTTTAAAAAAAAATTTCCGAAAATGGTGCATCCTAGAAAAAAAAAAATTAAGTGCAAATTTATAGAGAATAAATTTCCTACAATTTTTATTTATTAGGTGTACAAAATGAAACTCAGCCACAGGGTAAATTTGAATTTTGTAGATTTTAGCCAAGTTTCATTTTGTACACCTAATAATTTTGCTTTCTGTAATCATTTCTCGTTGATAAATTCAAATAATGATGGCGGCCATCTTTGTCCGTTTATTAAAAAAAACTTGATTAACCTTGGGGTTTTTTAATATCTTTTTAATAGAACCGGGATTCAAGCGCGCAAGAAGGCGACTTGGTACCGCCTCCGGAGGAAAAAAAAAGTTCTAAGAAACTTCGAATGTGAAATTAAATGGAGTATTGAATTAAATTTTGCACGAAAATAAAGGTGTGTACATTATAAATAAAATTGGCGTAGCTAACTCGAAAGCTCCCAGTTCTCGTCATAAAAAAAATATCCTCATGAAAACCTTCGGGTTCGTTACTTTTTAATTTCATTTGAGTTAAAGGGCACCGGGTTAGCTTTTAAAATTCGAATTGTAAAAGCCGAAGGAGAGCAATTTTTTTTCCTTTTTTTTTTAATGGTGCATCCCTTAAGTTTATGTATGTGGGTCCCGAGCGCCTTTGGTTTGCGAGAGCATTACGAGATTTAGATTTATAGCTTTCTCGGGTTTACAGCTTTTTTTTTCCTTTTTTTTAAGCCGCGTTTTGAAGACTTTTTTGGACCCGAAACAAAGGCCGCATTGAGACCCCCCCTCACAAGGGAATAAGTATTTTTATATTTATTTAATAGCCACTTCGTACCTCGATATTACGGGCTTTATTTTTCTTATTAAGTTCTTAAACGTTTTAAGAAACGTCGTACTTTTTATTGATTAAGTAAATTATTTTCCAATTACAAAAAACAATTTTTAAAATTATGAAATATATTTGTTAACATGCCAGAGCGTATCGAAGATTGCGATCTATAAAATGAGCTCGCTCGTAAAAAAAAAAAAAAAAAAAAAAATTGCTGTAAAACGAAGGCGGCCACCCCTTTTTAACAGATTCTCCACCCCCAGTCCGCGGCCCCGCCCTTATCACGACACGCACGTTCCTATAATTAAATAGAACTTCCATCACGAAAATCTAAACCTTACTTCACTTTTCTTTCCCTAGGTTATATAAATTTTTTTCAGACCGACCTCGTTCATATTCAAATGTTTGTTTATAGGTTCATTCACAAAGAGTCGTGCAAAAGGTCTTTATCAGGAGAGTCTGCTTGATTTTTATTTTATTTTTATTTTTGCTCAGGAAAGATGAAAAGCCCAAAACATGAAAAGAAAAAAAAACTCCCATTTCAATAGGTAGATTTGGAAAGAAATCTACCAAAGAAATGTACCTAAAACTGGGAAAGAAAAAAAGAAAGAGAAAAACAAAAACAAGAAACAAAAGAAAAATAAAAACCAAAAAGAAAAAAAAACCCTCAAAACAAGAATCAACACTGCCGACTTCTTCTGACTTAGCGAGGAAAATAAAAATATGTTCTCACCATCTTATTCCGAATTTATTTAAAATCAACTAAATGTAAGGGACATCAAATATTTCAAGAGCTAAATAGGCAGGGAGGGGCATGCCAAAGACGGTTGAACTACAGGCATGCCACTTCTTGAGGTATTTCACCTGGCGTTGACAGCCTGAACTATTCCCGTGAATATTAACGACATCTTGCGGCAGAATTACCCCGAAAGCCTTTCACTTAAGGGTGAGATAGGGATAGATAAGTAAAATAATATTTCTTTTTAATGAAAGGATTAAGTTTCTTCTAATAGAAATAAAATCAAAAATCCATGGAGAAACCCCATGAGTTTTTCTTTTTATTCTTGAAATAGTTTTGTTGATGGTTTTTGAATCATACATTAAAGAAACATATTAAAAACCGAATAAAGACCTGCGATAAAAATTTCATATCCCTCTAAAAATATCCTACCTTTACTATATTATGATGATAATATATATTTTAAAAAAAACCTCTCACCGGGGGCCCAGATGGACAAGTCTATTAATTCAACCAACGGTAGCCTTTGATCACATGTGTTCCATACGAAAAAAAAAGTTAAAGACCGTCTCGCCTAGACGGCAGTCGTACGACAGAAAACAAAAAAGATATTTTTTTAAACGCTGAATCTGTATGATGGTAAAATGAATAATGATAAATTCCCGAGGAAAAGAAATTTTGAAAACCAATATAAAATAGTTGAGCTAAATACTTAAGTTGCAATCTCTTGAACTATGTATTCGAGAGCGGGAGAAAGTGTGCAAAAATTTAGAGCTTACGGAGAGAAAATGAAGCACTCGCCGCTTTATTTTATCAACCAGCCTATGGGCCCCATCAACTTCGCTTTTTCAAATGAGAACCCCTCTTATTTCAAAATCGCAATCTACTTAAATTAAGTAATAATCTACGTTAAATTAGAAGTTGATTTGATTACTCAAGAAATGCCGATTTTCAGCTTATAAAACCTGCAGGTAACATTAGTACGCTAAAGGGTTCTCTTTCACTTTTTGAAAAAAGTGAGCAAAAGGGATTTTCCCGTTTAATTAACTTTTGCTAATTGCAAACCCTATTTTGGGATCAGTGATCTTTACAGGTCTGTAGTGCCGGCAGATTTCCGGAGAGCTTCAGAGCCCAATTTTCATCAGATTTCTCCATATATACTCAGGATCTTCGTTAAGTAGAAGAGGCTTTTTTCGAAATTCGCAAACATGGAGGTATTCATCTCATTAAGGAAAAAAATCTTCAAATTTAGACCAGACACCCTCTCAAAGTTTTGGCATTTTTCTTTTGACAATTTAAATTTTTTTACGTCTACTTATGTAAATAACTTGCATATAAGTACATGAATTTGTTCCGAAATAAATCCATTAAGTACATACACCATCTTGTGTACTAATTGTGCTTTTTAACCCCACCCCTCACCTCTTCACTAATCAGTCGGTAAATGATATCATAGGACCGAAGGGGATCACATTAAGCGGCTTCTACTGTACTTTTAATAAAGTTCAATTAAAAATTAAACCGTCCGTCAGTGCGAAATTCTTTAAAAAAAGTAAGGGAGAGAAAAGGGTTTGCTATATCCCCCAAAAGAAGAAAACGATTTTTAAGTTAAAAAGGTCTCAAAAGGATATACAAATTGTGGGTGTTCATTTATGTACACAAGGAAATTTTTTTAAAGGGTATTCTTTTCACAGAGGAAAAAGACCTACCTTAGTCGCGGCTAGTGAAAAGTGGATGTTGGTTTGAAAGAATCTTTATAATAAGTGGCTTAATCCACTTCACAAAACGAGTCCTACTAAAGGAGATGACCCAAACAAACTTAAAAATTTAAAAATAACATCACAAGTTTCGATATTAAAAAAATGTAAACCCAGTACGTTAAGCAAAAATGGGATTTCCCACGTTTAAGTTTAAAAAAGTTGTTGATTTAAAATAGAAATTTCATTCTTAATGAGGCAGTTTGGAGAAATAAAATTATGTCCAAACAAGCTATGAAGGGGGGAAAAAAAGAAGAAAAAAAAAAGAGGAGTACCATCAAATTGTCAGTATTACTCCTGAAATGCGGAAACGCTTAGGACCCATCCAAAATGTCAAGAAAAACGTTCTGAACCTCTTTATACCTCGCTTATGGAGTGAAAAGTTAAAATTTGAAATAAAAAAACTTACCACGCTTCCTTCTAGATCACTGTCACGTCGGTCCATCTCCATTTGATAGACCGGGACTGGTTCTCTGTTTTTGACCCTAATTTTGAATGATTTTCGAAAACACAGAACAAAATAAAAATGATAAAACAGTTTTTTTTCTCAATTCTTCTTGAGAAAGGTCCCGGAAGATGTAAGACACGGGATGATCACTGAGACGAAAAAGAACGTTGGCTAGCTCGAACTCAAAACGAAAAAAAAAATAAAAAAAATAATAAAAACAAACAACTTTTCGCCCGTCACAGTGGAGTCGTTAAGAAAACCGGGGAAGGACTGAACGATGAGGGATCACCTTCCGAGGCCCAAGTGGGAATCACGTGGTTTAAGTGCGCGCGCAGTCCTCAACTCCCGCCCTCCCAACCACGCCTACCCAAATACAAACGCATCGGATATACTCTTGGGGAGGTAAATTTAAGATAGGAAACTATTCACTATCTCCCTTTCCTTCCTTCCTTCGCGCCTCTTCTTTCCTTCAATCTTTATTAACACATTACTACGATGGACACACATTTTTATGACGTCTTCAACTAAAAACATTTCAACACTAATTGGACACTCATTTTTTTTTCTTTCCTCAATTTTTTTTTTTTTTTATTTCGACGAATCAATTTCATTTTAAAAATTTTTCCAAGGATTTCACTTCCACAGAATTCATTTTCTTTTTCTCATTGTCTTCCGAAAATCGGTCTTCAACATTAAAAAGAAAACCCATCCCAGGCCGTCTCTTAATTCACTCCTTTCCTTAATCAAAAGATCACCTTAAGGAAGTTTTCGTTGGAAGCTCTTCAAACAAGTTCATGTACTTTTATTTTCAATTTGAAATTTTTCCTTTAATTTAGAATGGTAATGGTTTTTGAAAGTGTTTAAAAAACTCCATTTATGTATTAAAATTGTTTGTTCTTCCGAGTCTTATACTTTTTTTTTTAAAACTTCCTTCAAGTACTAGCCTACAGCCGGCCGGCTTCCTCGGCTCCCTTCGGAACTTCTTCAAAGTAGCAAACTTACTCCATACAATCAAAATCCTTTTAAATAATAATTTATTTGCCAATTTGCCATGAGCATAAAGCAGCAAGTTAGATTTACAAGTTAATTTACAAGATTTACAAGGTTAATTTACAAGTTTACAAGGTTAATTTACAAGTTTACAAGGTTAATTTACAAGTTTACAAGGTTAATTTACAAGTTTACAAGGTTAATTTACAAGTTTACAAGGTTAATTTACAAGTTTACAAGGTTAATTTACAAGTTTACAAGGTTAATTTACAAGTTTACAAGGTTAATTTACAAGGTTAGTTTACAAGGTTAATTTACAAGTTTACAAGGTTAATTTACAAGTTTACAAGGTTAATTAGTTTACAAGTTAGATTAAATAAAAAGTTAGATTTACAAGATTTACAAGGTTAATTTACAAGTTTACAAGGTTAATTAGTTTGCAAGTAGTAAGTATACTGTATTGAGGTAGGAAAAATTGAAGTCTTCGCCCAGTAATGCCACACGGAATGGGTGAGAACACCCCAAAATGTCTCCTTCCAATATTTTTTCCCAATTTTTAGAAGATCTGCCCTTGAAGTCGCTAGATCAAAAGTTAGTCTTGATACCGCCGCGAGTTCCTGGATGGGCTTTTTCTAGATTTTCATTCAAATATACCACGTTTTAGACCTAGGGTAAAAGGAATTTGGCCAAGTGGGGATTGAAACACGTGGTTCCCTCAGAACATGTGCAACTTAACGAGTGTTCCTTTTCGTCTTTTTAGGAAAAAAAAAAAAAAAAAAAAGGCGAATGAATAACTCCGATTGTAATAAGAAAAAAAACTTTTGGGGGTATTATTTTACCGGAATCTGAATAATATCTTAGAAATAGGTAAGACATGCTTCAGTTGAAACTCTGAATCTATAAAATTTGGAAGAGTGTAATATGAAAAGTATGAACATACATTCTAGAAAATTTGTGAGGATAATATAGGTCCTCAAAATCTGAATTATCCACTAAACAGTTTATGGTTTGTAAGCTATTTTTTCAAATTAAAATATTTAACCGGGCCACCCTGAATAGTGACTCAGTAAAAACTCATAAAAATAACTGAATGATTCAGAAAAAGAGCGAAATCGGTCGAGAAATGTACTTTAAAAGTACCTACGATCCTAATCCTTTATATCCCTCTTTAAAATTGTCATTTTGTTCTAACGGTAAACCACGGTCAGGAATCCCATTTGCCGGGTTAATCCGTTGAGAGCATTTTTCGGAAAGGAGTTTTAAACTCCAGGTTATTTTTTTTATTGTATTTCACGATTATTTCGACATAGTCTTTACCTGTTGAACACCGTTTTATCCTTCTAATCTGGGTATCCCCATTCCAATTATATTTCAAAATCACCAATTTGTACAATTTTCAAAAAAGGGAAGTTATTAGATTACCCTCCGGTTTTGGAAGAGAGTCGTCACTGTGCCGATTGTCCTGAGAGCAATTTTCATCTGATGTCCACCAAATTTTCACAGAATATTCGTTATTTAGAGAATGACTAAAGCTTTCTTCTTTTGGCCAAGGGATTCCGGCCTTCATGTCGTTTGACTCAATCGGGACACCGAAACCCATACATTTCTTCGTCTTTGAAGTTATTCTTCTAGTTTTTTTATTGCGGTATTGTATATTCAGAAACCTATGGCCTACAATGCTTAGTCAGAAACCTATATCACTGCCCATTATCCCATCACTCTTCATTTACAATCCGACGTTTTTGACGGATGAAATAGCAAAAATGTGAATTTTTATTACGGCTAGTACATAGGTTGTCATCAAGTCGGATAAAATGCGTCATTAATAAGAACCTGGAGCAATTCTCAATCGCTTATTTCCAGGAAAGAATACACGTAAAAGTGAATCAAGGCGAATCGAAGGCTTTATCCGTAATTGTTTCTCGAGTAAATTGTCGGTTTTGCCACTTGTTATTTTCCCGGCACAATACATTCGGAGACTCCGGAGAAAATCTACTTTATAATTTAATGCTCTGTCCTGACTCGAAGTTGATCGCCGCAATTGAGTTAATCTCAGCTTCGTCTTTTCGACTCAGACCTCCGCCGACTTTTTGCTTCCGACGGGAGCTTTCTTAAGGAACAATAAAGGAAGGGGAAGTATAAAGGAGGGGGAAGTATGGCAGGGGGAGGGGAAGAACAAATTCAAGTTCAAATTTAGATTTTTTTTCAGGTATTTTCCAAGCTTTTTAACTTAAATTTTCAAAAAATTTTTTCCTTTTAACATTTTCTTTTTTTCCGAAAAATTTTCAGTTACCGTTTTTTTTAAATTTCTTAACTTACGGTTCGGCCGCAGCTCAGTTTTTAAAATTTTAAACGTTCCTCTATTTTTTGGGAAATTTTAAAATAGCAGACGTTAATTTCTTGTTCAACTATTCAGGAAGGTTGCGTGAAAATTTGGTGAAAATCGGTGGGAAAATGTGGCCGTAAAGTATTCCGGAAAAAATGCTACGGCTATCAAGAGAGTTTCAGGGAATCGTCATTTACCCTTCTCGTATACGACTCACAAAACGGGAAAGGTCGTCTCGTAGAGGCTTTATAAAACAGTTTCAGGGAGTCGTTCCGACTCAGTTAGTTCAAAATATTCTCACTAGAGCAAATTCATGAATCCAAACATGGTTTTTCTGATTAACTATGTATAACAGCACATAGAAATTACCTATTCCCAAAACGTTCCCGCCAATTTTCACTTTGCGTGGGTATAAAGTTTCCTTGATAGTTTTCTAATTTTTACGTCCAGAATCCTTCTAAAAAGTACGGAATCAGTTTCCTTCTACGATTCTGGCCAATCTATTGAGAAACTAGTTGATTTCCGAACCCGAAACTAAATGAGATAGCAAAATAACCTTCGTAACATATAACCTTGCGTTTACTCGGAGACTCGGAGTCGGGAAGTGAGTCGTTCATGTATACGACTCAGCTGAGTCCGATCGTATAACGATTCCGAGTCGAGTCTCGAGTCGTACGACCTTGGGTGAGTCCGATACGGGAAGGGCAAATTACGATTCCCTGAAACTATTACCTCGTTTAGTTTCGGGTTCGGAAATCAATTAGTTTTCAACAGATTGGCTAAAATCGAAGAAGGAAATTGATTCCGTACTTTTTGGAAGGATTTTGGAAGTTAATATTAAAAAACTATCAAGGAAACTTTATACCCTCGCCAAGTGAAAATTAGCGGGAACGTTTTGGGAATAGGTAGTTTCTATGTTCTGTTACAGTAAATCAGAAAAACCATGTTTCGATTCATCTGCTCTAGTGAGTACATTGTTAACTAACTGAGTCGGAACGACTTCCCGAAACTGGGTTATAAAGCCTCTACGAGAAGACCTTTCACGTTTTGTGAGTCGTATACGGGAATCCTCCGACGTAAAGGGTATCGCAATAACTACTTTGAGGAAGTTGTTAGATGTACAAAATGAAACTCGGCTGAAATCTACAAAATTCAAATTTACCCTGTGGCTGAGTTTCATTTTGTACACCTAATAAATAAAAATTGTAGGAAAAATTCTCTATAAATTTGTACTTAATTATTTTTTTCTAGGATGCACCATTTTCGGAAAATAATTTTTTTTTAAAGTAAATTTATCTTGAAAACAGTGCGTCCTGGAGAAAAAATGAATAGAATAAAAATTAAAGAGAATTGAATGTCCAACTGATTTTATTTAGTGCATTTTTTCAATATCTGTAACGGTTTACGATTTACAAGCCTTTAAAAATTAACCTTCTTAATTGTTATACTTCAATAACCTTCTTACACGGAGAAGGTAAACTTTTGATGGACTTTACCGCCTAAAATGATTAAAATTTTGAAAAAATGAACTACTAGGTGTACAAAATGAAACTCGGCTAAAATCTACAAAATTCAAATTTACCTTGTGGCTGAGTTTCATTTTGTACACCTAATAAAACACCCCTCATACCTTCAACCAGAAAAAGTTAAGATACTTTTTTCCGGTTGCCTAAAAGCTGTTCTACGTGAGTGCTTCCTAAATTTAATTCCAGATATACCATCAATCTTAAACAAATTAAACACGTGCGTTACAGATGTCAAATTACGGGCACGTTTCGGCCCTCACACCCTCGAAGGATTCTCCACCCTCAACTTATTTCAACTTTTATTTCGGCGTGGATTTAAATAAAACGAATCAAAATTCAGCTCTTTTTCCATGTCGCAAACTCAAAAACTCACTTTTAAAAATACGGTGGTCGTTCAACAGGAACCCCACTGGCGCCAACAGTATTAACATTTTTAAAATGTTTCAACCATTTTTGTTTTAAAAAAACACATAGTAGTCCCTCCTCTGTATAAGAGTTCATATGAACTCATGACAACATATGAAAGAGTTCATGAAGGCCCTTATTTATAAGGGTGTATGACAGTTACGCGCAAATCCCCCCCCCCCAAAATGTTACAGTTGCGCGCGATTCCATAATATGACTAGGGATGGGCGATATAAAAAATATATCGGTTGACCGATATATCGGAAGAAATATATCGGTGACCCAATATATCGATGTATCGATGTATCGGAGGAAATTATTATTTAGCAACGCGGCAGCGTTCCGCCCAGCCAAGAAAACCCCGACCTTCATTATTATTGGACTTAAATACGCAACAAATTGACGAAATATGCAAATGTAAAGATACCTGAAATATAAGCTAATAACTCCGACAATTTTCGCCCATAAAACTAGAAAAAGTCGAAGTTCTCAGAAGCCTTGGTGAAAGTATCGAGGAAAAATACCAAAAATCCGGTGAAATAGGTGTTTTTAGGTGAAAAATTTCATTAACAGTTATTCTTGACCAGAACACCGTAACAAAACACCAAAAAGTCCAGTCAAACAGTTGTTTCTTAAGCCGGGTCCACACTGAGCGAGGCAGCGGAGGCGAGGCATTCGCTTCGGTGTGGACGAGTTTCCGAGGCGCGCCTCAGCCGAGCCGATCGGAGTCGGTACATCAAAGGAATTCGGCGCTCGGGTTCGTTTCAATGTGGACGGGGTTTGAACGTGCCTCGCCTCGGCTGAAGCACCGCATCCCTTTATTTATTTTTTATTACTAAAATACACCCCTTTATTTAGTTTTTTGTATCCGTGGTCTTATTTTTTCGAGAAGCCCCACAAAATCTGTCCTCGACATTCTCGTAAAATTTTCGAAATGTGCACCGTCTTCAGAAATTGTAGAAACAGCTCGCCACGACGGGGGTTTTTCTGGATCGCTGCCTCAGCTCGCCGCCTCGGAAGCGTTCGCGTCCATTTTCATTTTTCCGCACGAGGCAGCCCGAGGCGAGGCGAGGCCGTTCTGCCTCTCCTCGACTGCCTCGCCTCGGCTGCCTCGCGCAGTGTGGACCCGGCTTTAGACAAAAACTGTGAGAAATGCCTTAAAAAGGGCGATTTTTGGTCGAAAATCCATTAAAATTTGCGTTCATACATAATTAACGCACTAGCGTTCAAAATATACATTTATATTCAAAACAAAGTAATGTTTTTTGACCCAAATTGACGTATAACGGACGGTCATAGGTATTTGGAAGAAAAAAATATATCCGATATATATCGGAAGAAAACCGATATATCATTTGATATATCGGAACCTCCGATATGTATAGAAAGAATAAGTATAGAAAGACCGATATATCGGCACAAATATATCGATATATATCGCTCACCGATCGCTCACCTACATATTATGACAGTTGCGCGCGAAAGGAGTACGGAAGAATAGTCGATTATGGAGATATAGCTATAGGTTAAAAATTAAATACAAAATACTTGAAGTTGCTGGGTTGAAATTGAACGGCATATAACTTATAATTGTCAAAATCAAGTAAATTAAAATAGATAAAATTTTATTTACAAAAAGTCGTGGGATTAGGTCGAAAGGAGATATTTCGTCGTTTTTATATTTCTCCAAGCTATCCTTTATGCTGCGGTCGGATTTCTTTTGTTATTATCCTCGTCTAAATTTTTTTTGTGTGTGGAAAAACTATTGACAATTGCCTGGCTAGTGATCTTTTCAGGACCGCTGGCACTTAAGAGAAAGAGCGCGCAACTGTCATATACCTTATAAACGTTCCTTAAGGAACCCTTTTCTCACATACTTGAAAAATCTCACTTGAACCGTACCTGCCTTGATTTAATCTGTTCCTTCAAATAAATCCATTTGATTTCCCTCCGTACCTTAAGGAGTCCTTGAACGGAGGGCCCTCATTGACTGATGATAACAATTATTGTCGCTTTGTCTAAGTTAAGGAACGGAAAAGGGATGTTTAAAGAGAAGTAACAATATTGGAGGGGGAAGTATAACGGAGGGGACGTACAACGGAGGTGGAAGTATATGGGAGGGGAAGTATAACGAAGGGGGAAGTATAAGGGAACGAAAGTATAAAGGAGGGGGAAGTATAAGGGAGAGGAAGTTCTTTTTTTTTTAATTTTCCGAGTTTTTTTTTCGATTTTCCGGGTTTTTTTTTTTTAATTTGCGCATTTTTTTAAATTTTTAAGTAGTTACTTTTTTTTCGAAAAATTTTTTAAGTGTCAAGGTAGAAATAATGGGCTCTCTGGCCTACGGATGTGCCTCTCTTATTGAGTAAGAAGTACGAAATTTCTCCCTACAAAAAAAAAACAATAATTAAAAAGTGGCAATTTTTTTACACCAAAAATTCGTAAAAATATAAGGAGTAATTGGTGAAAATTTGGTGAAAATCGGATTAACGGTTCGGCCGCAGCGAATTTTTTAAAATTTCAAACAGACATATCTCCGCCATTTTTTTCGAAATTCAAAAATCGCCCTCGTTACATACTTCTTCACCGGCTAAAGAACTTTGTGTGAAAATTTGGTGAAAATCGGATGAAAACTGTGGCCGTAAAGTGTTCCAGAAAAAATGCTACGGCCTAAGTTGAGATCGGTGTAAATCCATATTCGAATTGACCCTCCGGGGTCTGGAAGACCCTTCCCCAAAAACCCGACGTCGAGGGGTTACCCGATTACTTAATTCTAATTATTAGAATTAAGTACTTGTGATTAGAATTTTTATTTTTATTTTCAGGGATGTATGCAAATTTGATTTTAAAAATATCTACGGCAATATGTGAAATCAAAACTTTGAAAAATAAATAGTGACATGAATATTATGGGGAAAACATTCTGGTCAATTACAAACATCGCAAACCGTGTTGAGCTTTAAATTATTGTTCTTCACATTTAAGTTATTGGTCGGCGAAATAACCGAGTCAACTGTCTCTTTTCACAATCGCAGGGAAGAGACTCAAAATATATACGACGTATAGTAAGTTTTATCTACGAGACAGAGAAATGCGATGAAAGCGCTATCTTGTAGCTTTTACTCCAATTACTCAAACGTTAGGATCTTTTTTAACAGAGGTCGTTCGAAACCAGCAAGAGTACACTATCACGGGTGGTTTTAGTTTGGCGATGCGGGGGGGGGGGGGACCACATACATTTGGTATGCGTTGCTAATTTTTATGGGACAAATCAATAGTTTTGTGTGCAAAAGTTGTTCGAACCAAAATTACGACTAAATATTAGGTGTACAAAATGAAACTCAGCCACAGGGTAAATTTGAATTTTCTAGATTTTAGCCGAGTTTCATTTTGTACACCTTGTGAAAACACCCAGATTCAAGACACTAAAAGGCTGGAAACATCTGGTTTTTGAAGTCGAAAGAACCCCCAGTTGGATAGATACCCGAGTTCAAAAACCACTAGGAAAACTCCCGACAAACCTGTAAAAATGGGATTATCTGGTGAAAACTCTCTAACTTCTCTAAAAATAGTAAAATTAAGGAAATACAGTACACATCTCATTTTTTGAAGACTAAAACACTGAACATAAACGTAAGAGCGCTTTTTTCCACCTGGTTTTGCACCCCCTGTGTACAGTGGCAACTTCAAATATATTAGGTGTACAAAATGAAACTCGGCTAAAATCTACAAAATTCAAATTTACCCTGTGGCTGAGTTTCATTTTGTACACCTAATGAATAAAACTTGTAGGAAATTTAATTCTCTATAAATTTGTACTTAATTATTTTTTTCTAGGATGCACCATTTTCGGAAAATAATTTTTTTTAAAATAAATTTATCTTGAAAACAGTGCGTCCTAGAGAAAAAAATGAGTATAATAAAAATTAAAGAGAATTAAATTTCCAACAGATTTTATTTAGTACATTTTTTCAATATCTGCAACGGTTTACAATTTACAAGCCTTTAAAAATTAACCTTCTTAATGGTTATACTTCAATAACCTTCTTACACGGAGAAGGTCAACTTTTGATGGTCTTTAACGCCTAAAATGTTCAAAATTTTGAAAAAATGAACTACTAGGTGTTCAAAATGAAACTCGGCTAAAATCTACAAAATTCAAATTTTACCTGTGGCTGAGTTTCATTTTGTTCACCTAATACAACAACAATTATTGAGGCAAAGGAAGAAAAGAAATCGGATGGTTATTTATATTGATAGAAATATAAAAATAGCTGATACTTTATTCAAACATACATTTTTGAACAGCTAAATTATCAGTTATCACAAAATAAATCCCACCACATTTTACTGTAGGTAACAAACACATTATACAGACTAGGGGCAATGGAATAATATTTTACTACTTATATACAAAAATGTCGTTTTTGATTAGATCCGTTTATTACATCCAGCTCAAGTACCTACATATAAACAGAGAAATAAATAATTTAAGCGATTATTATTAGAAAACTTATTTCGTTAGAATATGACACTGATCCTAAATTAATAATTTTCCCTTTAAGAACAAAAAAGATGTTTAATTTAAACATGGTAGTTTAAACTATTTTGGCACCAAAGTTAACTAATGGTTGAGAAGCTCGAATAATTTATGAAAAAAGGAACAATAGCATCATAGCGATTTTTTTAATGTGAAGGGTGCGGGGAAAAATCATCAATGTCCATTTTTTTGGGAACGAAATTGACTTTATCATGTATCACAGCTTATGATTAAAGGGGAAATTTAGGTTGCAAAATATTCAATAGAACTATTTAGTTTATAGTTTGTGTATCTTTTCAGTTTATTTTTGGGTGAGGTATCATTTGGAGATTTTTGAACACCATTTTGTAGCTCACTCAAAATTTTCTGATGGACAATAATACTTTTTTCCCCGCACATATACATTTATATACATTTAATAAAATAATAAATTATTAATGGAAGAATCAAAGCAAAATCAATCATATTTTACCTTTTAGTATCCCTCATTAACAGCAATTAAAAAGAAAAAGTTATAAAGAGCCCATCTTTTATAACATAAAGTGCAATTTTCAGGGATGTATTTTTCTAATTTTTGATAAATACATCAACATGAAATCTGCACTATTCGACGATTTAAAAAAAGTAATCTTACGTTTATTTACTAGACTACCTGCTCATCCATAAATAAATAAAAAATGTATAAAATTGAGCACTTTCAGCTTTTAAAAATAAAATTAACCTTTTGTATATAAAGGTCAAAGGATGAACTAAGTTTCTATAGTGACTATTAGGTAGACAATAATTCAAAATGGAGTTTTGGATTAATCAGACAAGAAGAACAGGGTGATGACAATTGTAAATATCGTCATGTTTTATACGTTCAATAACTATTTCTTTATGTACTTATTAGGTTATATGCCATCGAAAACTTGAAGATTTTATCCCCATTTTTTGTGCAAATCTGGATTACATGGCGATGTTCAAAAATTCACTTTGTGTTTTCGACGTTGAAAGATTTTCATCAACGATCACTTCATTCTCCTCAACCAAGGAGTCTTCATCTTCAGCATGCTCATTTCTGTACAAAAAAGTTTGATTGTAAAAAAAAATCCAAAAGTTCTATTTTTGCATACTTACACATATTTATTTTTCGAGGGATGAGCAAACAAAGATTTCGGACAGTCCTTATAATATGGAAAACATTCGCCATGGTCTGTACCTTGGCGTTCAGCTTGTACATATTCAGTTAATGACTCCGCAAATGGTGACTTGCTTGCTCTAAAGGAAGCAAAATTATTCATTCAAAATTTATTCAAAAAGAAACAAGAAATGTTAAGTAATTTAAGGCTTACGTGAAGAAGAGCTTCATCATTTCTCCGAAAATTCCATAGGCTTTCAAAGAATGACCCTGGACCTCACAAATCGCTCTCAGTAAACATGCCTTCCCGTCGAGGCCAAAATTATTTAGAAAATCCTCGACAACAACATACAGTATAGCCCTGTAATTTAGGAACTGAGTATATGGTTTACAAAAATAAAAAAATTTACCTCTCTCCGCCATGGAACAGAGATGCTGTATCTGGGAGCAGTTGATCGGATGAGCGGGTTGAACGTTTTTTACTATTTAAAAGTGATGCGATATAATCGGCGACGACAACTCCAGCGCTTCTCCCTAAGCCTCTTGCAATGATCGGAGGTAGTGCCCCATATGGATTTTGGTTATCGGTCAATCCAAGCACATCAAAATTGACTAAAAACTTGCGTTTGATTGTTGGTTCTTTTGTCACTACTTACTTGTGAATGGAAGACTTATGGTCATATTCGAAAGGAAGCCATCTGGCGGATATCGGACGAATGGCATCGATATCGTCGGAGTAATCGTCAAAAGAGTCCCTGGTGGTAGCGCTAGCCTTCCATCAGTCGTTATCCATAATATTCTCTTTTGTCTTCCAGCCCTTTTATCTCCCATGCACAACTCTGCCAAAGTGATGAACATCACCAACATTGACGTTATGTAGAACCACTTGGCCATACCTAGAACAAAAAAAAATTAAATAATAAATGCCTTGTAAAGGGAAAGAACCCCTTAAAACCTCATTTCGAGAAAAACGCATTTGAATGGTTTTCAGCCATGGAGGGAAAAACGACACCACCATAAGATATTAGGTGTACAAAATGAAACTCAGCCACAGGGTAAATTTGAATTTTGTAGATTTTAGCCGAGTTTCATTTTGTACACCTAATTTCAAATATCAATTTCAAGGAAAATTATACATGGTATTGTGTTTTCAATTTTAAATACCTAAATTATGATTAATTACGTTTCAATATTAGCAGCAACTTTTTCAAGTTGTATTGAGGGCAGAGTTTGGCCTTTTGATCTCGTTTTTTTATTACTTTAGATGGATAAATTTAATAATTTGAGACGATAGCCAAGAGTTGGAAATATAATTTATAGAGAACAAACATTTCGTTTTTATGTTGAAGAATTAATAAAAACATTAAATCCTCATAAGGAATTTATTTAAATTGGTTTCTCGTCATCATACTAGAGTGCGCTATTTGTCCCGCAACTCCTCAGTCCTCTCTTTTCCAGGATACGTTCCAAATTCAACTCACGATAAATATTATTAGGTGCACAAAATGAAACTCGGCTAAAATCTACAAAATTCAAATTTACCCTGTGGCTGAGTTTCATTTTGTACACCTAATAAATAAAAATTGTTGGAAATTTAATTCTCTATAAATTTGTACTTACATAATTACTTTTTTTCAAGGATGCACCATTTTCGGAAAATAATTTTTTTAAAAATAAATTTATCTTGAAAACAGTGCGTCCTGGAGAAAAAATGAATAGAATACAAATTAAAGAGAATTAAATTTCCAACAGATTTTATTTTGTGCATTTTTTCAATATCTGTAACGGTTTACGATTTACAAGCCTTTAAAAATTAACCTTCTTAATGGTTATACTTCAATAACCTTCTTACAAGGAGAAGGTCAACTTTTGTTGATGGACTTTAACGCCTAAAATGTTTAAAATTTTGAAAAAATGAACTACTAGGTGTACTGAAACTCGGCTAAAATCTACAAAATTCAAATTTACCCTGTGGCTGAGTTTCATTTTGTACACCTAATAAATCTTTTTTCAAAGCCTATTAAAGTACCTTTTTTTCCGCAATCGATTATGGTTCAAAATAAACTTTGTCTTACATCGTATAAAGCAGGAGGGTTTTTTTAGTGAATTTTATTGGTAAGTTGTTTTTTAAAAAAAAGTGGCTGCTTATAGAAGATTCTTTTCTTTCAAAAAGTGTACGCATCATTTTCTTAGTGGATCTTATCACGTCTTAAGAGTGGGTGGCTCATTGTTTGCTGCTGAGGGAGCACGCTTTTATGGCCAGGGGGAGCGGTTTGCTCGTTCGGAATCTGCTAACGGGTCAAGGAGAGATGTCCTCCTTAAAAGACACAATATGTTATCCCCTTTCATGTAGTGCTACGAGGGCTCCACCGATGTCCGCAGTGAAGATGGAGGAAAAAAAAGTAGTCCGATTCCTCTTCCGAGTGTCCTAATTCAGGTAATCCCTCAAGTTCGACCCTCCCACTCCAAATCCCAACCGGTAGCGGGTACGTGATTCTTCATTGATATTTCGATACTGTTTCCATCTCTATTATCAATTCAGCCCACCCCTCCGCTTTCTTCTTCACTCCCTGCATAACAAAATTTTTCGCGTCTCGCCCCTATTTTGTACGTTCACCCATTTCTCGTTTTGCAAACAATAGAATTAACAAGGATCGACACCTTGAATAAAGATAGTTAATTAACTCAACCCTTTAACAATTAAGAGTTTCGCACTTTGGCTTTCTAGATCCTCCATTTTTATTAACATCGGGGACAGTTTACTTTTTTAAAATTTAAAGAAACAAATAATTTTTTCTCTCCTTGAGCTTAATTTAAAATTAATGAAAACTAAACTCTAACTAAACTTAAGCCCTTCGACTATGTACACCTAGTAGTTCATTTTTCAAAATTTTGAACATTTTAGGCGTTAAAGTTCATCAAAAGTTGACCTTCTCCGTGTAAGAAGGTTATTGAAGTATAAACATTAAGAAGGTTAATTTTTAAAGGCTTGTAAATCGTAAACCGTTACAGATATTGAAAAATGCACTAAATAAAATCTGTTGGACATTTAATTCTTTTTAATTTTTATTCTATTCATTTTTTCTCTATTACGCACTGTTTTCAAGATAAATTTATTTAAAAAAAAAATTATTTTCAGAAAATGGTGCATCCTAGAAAAAAATAATTAAGTGCAAATTTATAGAAATTAAATTTCCTACAATTTTTATTTATTAGGTGTACAAAATGAAACTCAGCCACAGGGTAAATTTGAATTTTGTAGATTTTGGCCGAGTTTCATTTTGTACATCTAATAATAAATTCAATATGTTCATAATGAAATCCCATCAAAAGTGGAAAGAGAGCAGTTGATTTGGGTCATTAATTAGAAGAAGTGTTATGAGAAGGTAATCGAGTTTAATCTTAAACATGTTTATTCGGGAGAGGCGAAGCGTTTCCGGTCGTTAACTGCGTCCAAACTATGAAAAAAAAAAAAGTATTGGAGAGGAGAATTACACGTGTCGCAACAGATATGACACGTGCTTAATTGAGTCTCTTGACAGACTATTGATAATAATTTAAAACAGATTACTAGACATACCTTGGTAAAAAGTTTTGAAGCCCGACCGATTTGTTTCGAAGCTTGGAAAGATTTAAAAAAAAAGGATGATTTCTAACTGAAATGTGGAGGGGGATTTTTTGTCGATAAAAAATATAAATTAAATAATTGAAGGTTGTTGTAGAAAAAGAAAACCTTCTGTCTACCTACTCGATGGAACCCCTAATCATGCAATTTTTTCACCCCAAATTAGAATTAACGCTCAGCTTGTCTGGACTAATAACTCCTGCCAATCGGAATTCCCTGCTCTACTAGCCTCGCTCTCAGGAAAGAGACGAAATGTAAGATAAAAAAATTACTATATATATATCCTATTTTCTGGGTTATAACGGTTGTGATGATTTCGTTTCGGCAAAAGTTTTCTGGCGAATTTTTTTGAACGGAAACCCAGTGGAGAAGAAATTGTTTTGACTGCTCGAAAATCTTGAGTTATTGAGGGCAAAACGTTCAATATTCCCCTAAGTTTTCATTGATGTATTAGGTGTACAAAATGAAACTCGGCTAAAATCTACAAAATTCAAATTTACCCTGTGGCTGAGTTTAATTTTGTACACCTAATAAATATCGCAAACGTGTATCGAAATGTGTTTGAGAAAAAAAAAAGATGAGATTCCTCCGGTTTTCAGAAATGGATCTTCTAGAACCTACGGCGTTTACTCAAAATGATCATTGAAAAGTGAACCGATTTTCACTAAATCCTTTTTGTGTTGAAAATGCCTATTTTTGTCTGTAAAAATTTGCGAAATGGCGGAGAACTATCATATATTGTGCTGAATGATCCGATTTTCACTAATCCTCATTTAATCAGGAATTAACAACAACAAAATTTCACAACAAAGGTTTTCTTGCACTCATTTGATGAAAGGTCGTGGAACTTGATATGTATCTGATGAATCCTTCGCTAACATTTGTCTTTCTCTGTCTGGCGCGACTACATCAGATAACCCAAAAGGTGTGGGGACCGTTAATGAAAAAAAGCTTTAATATTTTACGAAACTAAGCGACGTCAGTATTTCGTCACTGAATCCATTAAAATCGAGAAATGTGCCGATTAAAAGCGACAAGCAAAACATAAACGAAAAAACGGTTATATTTAAAAAAAACTGGGTTTCTGGGACAAAAAAATGTTTGGAACTTCATCAATTATTTTGTCGTAACAATGGATCATTAGGAAAGGCATAGAAATTTTAAATGGATGTGGCGACCTTAAATTAAACCGTTTTATTAAATCGATTAACGACCTAAAATTCGAGAGACGGACGAAATCGCCGGCGAAGAGACGATAAGAGGATGGAATTTCACAACCGAATCCGTTTCAACGATCCTTTCAATTGGGAAGTCAAGTGATTTTCTTTCTTTCGCCCTCTCACTCGCTCCCCCTCGAACGTGATGTCCTCCGGAACGAAAATCATCACGCTTTGACAAGTTATTTCGTTAATTTATAAAAAAATATACTATAAGCTAATGAAAATTCAGGAAATGATGCAGTAATTAATTTATTCACGAAAAGGGTTTCATAATCGACAGAATCATTTATTCAAATTATTAGGTGTACAAAATGAAACTCAGCCACAGGGTAAACTTGAATTTTGTAGATTTTAGCCGAGTTTCATTTTGTACACCTAGTAGTTCATTTTTTCAAAATTTTAAACATTTTAGGCGTTAAAGTCCATCAAAAGTTGACCTTCTCCGTGTAAGAAGGTTATTGAAGTATCACCATTAAGAAGGTTAATTTTTAAAGGCTTGTAAATCGTAAACCGTTACAGATATTGAAAAAGTGCACTAAATAAAATCTGTTGGAAATTCAATTTCTTTAATTTTTATTCTATTCATTTTTTCTCTAGGACGCACTGTTTTCAAGATAAATTTATTTAAAAAAAAATTATTTTCCGAAAATGGTGCATCCTAGAAAAAATAATTAAGTACAAATTTATAGGAATTAAATTTCCTACAAGTTTTATTTATTAGGTGTACAAAATGAAACTCAGCCACAGGGTAAATTTGAATTTTGTAGATTTTAGCCGTGTTTCATTTCGTACACCTAATAGAATAGAACACACTCAGAGTTTGAAAACAAAAAGGCAAAAAGGCTTCGATCGAACGGTTTGGAGGAGAGAAGCGATTTTACTTCGACTATTATTCCGTTTATGGTCGAGGGATATCAAAAAGTAGAAAATGGTTCGATTTTACGGCTTGCTGACATTCCACACCACACGCTGCCTGACTACCCTAGATAGATGCCTTTTTTAAAAAATTTATTTATTATTATTGTTTATTAGTGTACAAAATGAAACTCGGCTAAAATCTACAAAATTCAAATTTACCCTGTGGCTGAGTTTCATTTTGTACACCTAATATTTGATCAAAACGGTTATTTTTTATTTCATTTTTTTCCAGCTCAAGTGCAGACTCATCCGTTAGAAGCTCTCGACACTTGCAGAATAAATACGAAAGGAAGATTTAGTGATCATTTGGTGAAAAGCTGATGAAAAGTCGGAAAAAAATATGACTTATTTTAAGAAACCTTAGTTTTGAAAGGTGTGGACTAGAAAAAAAAAATATCGTGATAAAAAAAAAAAGTTCGTTTCTTCTTGTCTTTAACGTAAACATGTATTAGATTAAAATAAATGGGGGGACTCCCCTGGCGCACCAAATTGATCCTTCCGAGTTTGCTAGGTCCCGTTAAAGCAGTTAACTTGTGGCGGATTCACATTCCCTTGGGACAGTCTCGCCAGGTTGCAGAGGCGAGGGGGGATCGGAGGATTTCGTAATAATATCCCGTCCAAAACTGGACCAGTTCGGTGCTAATAGGTCGAAAAGTGGAAGAAGAAGTAAAAAAAATCACCTTGAATTTTATACGGCCAAACCCCCTTCGTCCCATTTACCTATCACCGGTGAATTGAAACTGTAACAGGACCCTAATATGATTTTAATGCTTCTTTTCGATATTAAAATTGGGTTTTTCTGACGTTTAATTACAGTCCTGAATGTCTACTTTTTTTCCAAAACGATAATTGGAAGAAATCTAGTTCTAAAGTGGTATTTTCGTTTTACACGTCCAAGCTCCCATACTCAAGTACTGATACTCTAGAAGCATTATCATTGCTATTCGGTATGGACTACAATGTAATATCGAAAAATAAAATGATAATAAAAACCTACAAAAAAACGGCCGGCCGGCCGGAACCACAGAAAAAGTTGAGATCGGTGTAGATCCATATTCGAATTTATCCTACGGGGTCTGGAAGACCCCTCCCCAAAAACCCGAAGTGGAGGGTATCACAATAACTTCTTTAAGGGAGTTAATACTAACCATCAAGACCTGACTGAATGACGGGGCAAACTTGTCGCGCTCGATGTCCATTCATTGGTTGGAGAAAATCGACTTCGTTTTAAAAGGGATTTTAACTTCCTAGCATTTTTCCGGAACACTTTACGGCCACAGTTTTCATCCGATTTTCACCAAATTTTCACACAAATTTCTTTAGCCGATGAACAAGAAACTAACGAGGGCGATTTTCAAATTTCGAAAAAATGGCGGAGACATGTCTGTTTGAAATTTTAAAAAATTCGCTACGGCCGAACCGTTAATCCGATTTTCACCAAATTTTCATCAATTACTCCTTATATTTTTAAAGAATTTTGGTGTAAAAAAATTGCCACTTTTTAATTATCATTTTTTTTTAGTAGGGAGAAATTGTATACTTCTACCCATTACGAGAGGCACATCCGTAGGCCAAAGAGCCCATTATTTCTGCCTTGGCACTTAAAAAAATTTTCGAAAAAAAGAACTTAATAAATTTTTCGAAAAAAAAAAAGAAAACCGGAAATTTTTCGAAAAAAAAACTTAGAAAATTTTTCGAACAAAAAAAAACCGGAAATGTTTTCGGAAAAAAACTTGGCAAATTTTTTGAAAAAAAAAAAAAAACTCGGAAAATTTTTGGGAAAAAAACAAAACTCGGATAATTCTTCAAAAATACCCCCTCCCATATTCTTCCCCTCACATATACTTCCTACTTCTTTACTTATATTTCAATGAATTCTTCGTAAAAAATCAAGGGGGTTACCATGTTACTTTTATTCCGAACTTTAATATTTTAAAAAATAAAAGGGGTGATCCATTACTTCTGAAACACCATACAAGAACGGTTTTTTAAAATTTATTACGGTCGTTTAAGTTTTTTTACGACTTATGAACTCTAATTGCTCAGTTGAATTGGAGGTAAAATTAAAGGATGGCGCTTAACCTTTGAAGTAGATTACGGATACAAAAATTCATTTTTTCTCGTTCACTTTCGAAATAAAAAAATTGAAGTATGAATAATATTATAGACAAAAATTATCTCAAAAAAAACCCCCAACAAATTTTTACGATTGACGATTGCTACAATTTATTAGACAAAAGAACTTTGGAACTGTTCAAAACAGAAAAATACTTAACCAATCGTTTATTTAAATAAATATTATCTAATATAAATTCAAATTGTCATTAAGGGCCTGCAGTTTTGTGCTTCTTTTTACATAAATATTTTTTTCTTACATTCTTATCTACCTACAAAAATAGCAAAAGATTTCAGATTTATAGACTGCGAATTATCAAGACGTTACTTCTTGTGGTATTCAAACGATTTAATCTCAACGTCTAGGATTGACTCGTCCATGTTTTATTGAATTGGCAATTTTAATACAAATTGTCCTTCTTTCCTTTTTAGTTTTTCATCCCTCTGATGTTATATTTAACACAGGAATTTCTTAAATTGTACTCTTGAAAAGCCTCTCCCAAAAACTGGATAGAGGTTAGGGCGTTAAATTCTCTTTGGAACGTTAAAAAGTTGAAACCTATACCGCTAATAAATCTTTAGGAATACAAAATGAAACTCGGCTAAAATCTACAAAATTCAAATTTACCCTGTGGCTGAGTTTCATTTTGTACACCTAATAAATAAAACTTGTAGGAAATTCAATTTTCTATAAATTTATACTTAATTATTTTTTTCTAGGATGCACCATTTTCGGAAAATAATTTTTTTAAAATAAATTTATCTTGAAAACAGTGCCTCCTAGAGAAAAAATGAATAGAATAAAATTTAAAGAAAATTAAATTTCAAACAGATTTTATTTAGTGCATTTTTTCAATATCTGTAACGGTTTACGATTTACAAGCCTTTAAAAATTAACCTTCTTAATGGTTATACTTCAATAACCTTCTTACACGGAGAAGGTCAACTTTTGATGGACTTTAACGCCTAAAATGTTCAAAATTTTGAAAAAATGAACTACTAGGTGTACAAAATGAAACTCGGCTAAAATCTACAAAATTCAAAACCCTGTGGCTGAGTTTCATTTTGTACAATACGATGTCTGAGAGGCCCTTTTCCAGAGCCCCTCACATGGAGGGTATCACAATATCTTCTCTTTGAGTAAGTTAAAATTCCTTTGTTATCTACGAAAGTGGGAAAGCACACTTTATTAGTTTTTACCTCTTTGGATATCAAAATGTCTATTATGATTAAAAATTTTTTAGTTTTTATCAATTTTATGAAGTTTGAAAGGTTTCTCGGACTACCCAGTTTTGATTTTTCCGAGCTTAATTTAGTAATTTACGATAAAATTATCGTTCTTCGATTATTTTTGAGGCGAGAAATATTAAATAAAAGCTGCTTACCAATGATTCTATAAGGCGTAAATCCAGTGCATGTATGTTAAAACTTTGCTTTTTGAAGTTTATTTACACGATGAGGCGATTTTTTCAGAAGTATCACATTTTATAGACCGACAGGTTGAATAGAAAAAAATAACACACCTTTAATGAGATATAATTTGCGGAACTTGAGGTTTTTATTAAACTTTTTAATGATTTTTGTAAAAAAAAATTTTTTGCAGCGGAAAATCCTCGGGGCGTGTAAGATGGTAAGATAGAAAAAACTACTCAAAGTAACTAATGGTAATGCAAGTGGCGGGCGTCTCGGCGGAACGGACTGAGGAGATTCGTCGTTCGCGAGTGGGCAAGTCCCGCTTTTGTCGCTTGGTATACTCGAAACGATTCCGCGGAGGGACTAAGAAAACGGGTGTTCGCCTGCTCGAGGACGCCCCTCCTTCCTGAGCGTCCTCTCCCTCTATTAAGGAACCTTCCCTTTTCCTGTTTAAACATCGCTCTTTTATGTTGCATATTTCATGCGGCACACTAATTGAACATTCTTAAGGTTTCACTTGAGGAAGAAGAGTCCGTCATGGTTCTCTGATATTTGGGGATTTGTGCCGTCGACGCCCACTTACTCTCGATTATCTAATTCTTTTTAACTTCCTAGAAGAGAACTTCTAGGGGGCAGCATTCACGGATTACCTCAGGTGCTTTCTGATCATATGTCATTTCCACCTCCTTTGTTTAAACTTTTATCGGAGCAAATCCCTAAAATGAATAAAATTCTATTAGGAAGAAGAGTCCGTCATGGTTCTCTGATATTTGGGGATTTGTGCCGTCGACGCCCACTTACTCTCGATTATCTTTTAATTCTGTTTAACTTCCTAGAAGAGAACTTCTAGGGGGCAGCATTCACGGATTACCTCAGGTGCTTTCTGAACAAAATGAAACTCAGCCACAGGGTAAATTTTTTGTAGATTTTAGCCGAGTTTCTACACCTAGTAGTTCATTTTTTCAAAATTTTTGTGCTTTCTGAACAAAATGAAACTCAGCCACAGGGTAAATTTTTTGTAGATTTTAGCCGAGTTTCTACACCTAGTAGTTCATTTTTTCAAAATTTTAAACATTTTAGGCGTTAAAGTCCATCAAAAGTTGACCTTCTCCGTGTAAGAAGGTTATTGAAGTATAACCATTAAGAAGGTTAATTTTTAAAGGCTTGTAAATCGTAAACCGTTACAGATATTGAAAAAAAGCACTAAATAAAATCTGTTGGAAATTTAATTTTCTTTAATTTTTATTCTATTCATTTTTTCTCTAGGACTCACTGTTTTCAAGATAAATTTATTTTAAAAAAATTATTTTCCGAAAATGGTGCATCCTAGAAAAAAATAATTAAGTGCAAATTTATAGAGAATTAGATTTCCTACAAGTATTATTTATTAGGTGTACAAAATAAAACTTAGCCACAGGGTAAATTTGAATTTTGTAGATTTTAGCCGAGTTTCATTTTGTACACCTAATAGTTGAAGATGGTTTAGCTTTAAAATTTTTTCCATCCCGTCCACACAAATTTTGAAGTGAACGTGGGAATTTTAACTACGGTACGAGTCGGCCTAGGTGAATCGAGCACATAACATGGATGGAACATTTAGGCACTCGCTCGCCCACTTCTACCTTCTACTCCCATATTTCTTCTTCTTCTATTTTCATCATATTATTAAATTATTATATTAAAAATTGGTGCAATTGACATAGCAGTTTCTTTTTATCTGTCGTTTTATCGTTTTTTTTTTCGAAAAATTTTCTGAGTTTTTTTTACAACAATTCTACGGGTTTCTTTTTTTTTTTTTTTTTTGAAAATTTTTGATTTTTTAAGTTCTTTTTTCGATTATTTTTTTAAGTGTCAAGGTAGAAATAATGGGCTCTTTGGCCTAGGGATGTGCCTCTCGTAATGGGTAGAAGTATGAAATTTCTCCCTACTAAAAAAAAAAAATAATAATAAAGTGGCAATTTTTTTAAACAAAAATTGTTAAAAAATATAAGGAGTAATTGGTGAAAATTTGGTGAAAATCGTTTGAAAACTGAGGCCGTAAAGTGTTCCGGGGAAAAATGCTACGGACGGCCGGCCGGCACCACAGACAAAGATCAATATTCGTTTCGACCCTCCGGGGTCTGGAAGACCCTTCCTCAAAAACCCGACGTGGAGGGTATCACAATAACTTCTTCAAGTTAATTAAAAAAACCGGGCGTAGTGGCAATATATTCTCTTTGAGAAATGATTTTAAGCATTCTATGACTCAATTAAATTTTTAGTATCTACTATTTTTATGACTTTTTTCAAAGGTCTTAAATTGATTAAGTCGTCATGTTATTGACCTACAATATTAAGAACACTTCTTTTCTGAAGACGCATATTTTTTCGTTGGATCTTTTTTATTTTTATTTTTTGACTTCTCCACCACCTACTTTTGGAGCCGGAAATATAAAATTGAAAAATTCAAAAAAAATTTGTGTCATCCTAAACGCTCGCAAAATGACCGCAAATATATAATCACTTTTAAAAAGTTAATAATGTCCAGACGTACGAGGCGACTAACTAAAACGGGTTTTTTTAACCTGGAAGTCCTGTCCTGAAATCGGCATCTGGAGACGGAATTGGGGCGATCTAGAACGTGAGCATAAAGCCAATAAAAAATGTTAAAATACAACAGTTCTTCGTCATAAAAAGGCAGAATATTGAGTACTCAATGTAGGGGAAACAGAACAAGGAGGAGGGCTTCACCCTTTAGTTGACTTCTTCGCTATTGAAAGATTTATTAAATAAACTACAGTCTCACTGTCACTTCTTTTTTTTAACAGCCACAATTTTTGGTTGAAGGCAGAATAAAGTACTGGTTTGAAGAGCTTCCAACGAAAACTTCCATAAAGAGAAGTATCTATATAGGAGAGGGAAGTATATGGGAGGGGAAGTATAACGGAGGGGGAAGTATAACGGAGTGGGAAGTATAAAGGAGAATTTTCCAAGTTTTTTTTCGAAAAATTTTCTAAGTTTATTTTTGAACAATTGTCCGAGTTTTGTTTTTTTCCCAAAAATTTTCCGGGTTTTTTTGAAAAATTTTCTAAGTTCTTTTTTTCGAAAAATTTTTTAAGTGCCAAGGTAGAAATAATAAGCTCTTTGGCCTAGGGATTTGCCTTTCGTAATGGGTAGAAGTATGAAATTTCTCCCTACTAAAAAAATGATAATTAAAAAGCGGCAATTTTTTTACACCAAAAATTCTTAAAAATATAAGGAGTAATTGGTGAAAATTGGATTAACGGTTTAATTGACGGATTAACGGCTGTTTTGGTGTTGAAATGACGTCAATCTGGAGAATTTCAGAGTGAAAAATATAGAGAACGAATTTCTCTTGTGTTTTAACATATAACTTAAAATAGCCGTGAATGGACTCGTTCGGATTATTCATTCTCGAGTAAAAAAATTACGTGAAGATCCTTTCCCAATGAACGTGGCATGAAGGGTAAAATAACAAATCCGAAGTTAAAATTATCTTTCCAGCTGATCTCATTTGATCCCCAGAGCAGGATATTTAAGGAATTTTTAATTACTTTTTTTTTTCAAACTATGTTCTCATATTTGCACGGCATTTCCGGAGACGGGTTTCTTCGCTGACTCTCCTCCCTCCGACGTCTTGACCGGCCCCACCTGACCAAGGTCAAAGCTAACGGTTAACCCAGTCCAAGACAACCAGGACACTTGAGACCCATTTATCTCGTAATATACGCCCGATTGACCATCCCGCGCAACGAAAGAAACACTGTCGCTCTCGACATGAACACCTTTTTTCAGCAACTCACGCTACACGTCTTCATAAACTTTTGATATCTTCAGTTTAAGTAGAAGAATTTATTGATTTTGACATGTTTTTTTTTCCTCTTCAATTTGCAAGCGATTAGGACGGAAAAAAATGCAACCAGTGAACTATTACTCCCAATAAATTACAATCAATCATTCGCCCGGTGTTTACAATGGATGTGCCACTTGATGGGTCATTTATAATTTGGAATTAAACCAATGATAAATTGCTATTTAACGTTTTATTTGACGTGAGTTTTATTGATGTGCCGATTATTCCTTTATTGCACACGCGCCATTTAATTCTTAAGTAAGTAGGTAAGCGAAGTGTTGGCTGAGCGGTACCGTTCTCAGGTGCCGAAGGTCCCGGGTTCGGGTCGCCCAAGTGTAGTTGGCTTTTTCTCGCTTGAACGGTCGTCCACGGCAACATGGATTTAGTAGTTGGAAGCCTCTGGTCAAAATGTAAAAAGTATATACAAATGACTGTGTTACTTGCTTCTATTAACTTCCATAAAGAAGTTATTGAGATACCCTCCACGTCGGGTTTTTGGGGAGGGGTCTTCCTGACCCCGGAGGGTCAAATCGAATATTGATCTTTACCGACCTCAACTTTGTCTCTGGTTCCGTCCGTCCGTAGCATTTTTCCGGAACACTTTACGGCCTCAGTTTTCATCCGATTTTCACCAAATTTTTTTACTTCCACGCCTTAGAGAGGGACCTCTATTGGGCAAAAATCCCATTATTTCTACCTTGATACTTAAAGCTCCTCTAACACAAAGCTTTTTCTCTCTCATGAAAAGCCGGAAATCTCTTTCAAATGATTTGCAATTTTGTGTAATATTCGAGGCGAAAATATTCAGAACTCCTAAACGGATCAGGTCAAAGTTTTATCGCAGCCACCAATTCAAATAGAATAATTATTCTATTAAATCAAATTTATTTTTAAATAAACAATAATAGGAAATTTGCGAAATTTCGGCTGGGCGACGACATTTTCCCTCGATACTTGATTTTAAATCAATTAAAAATCCACCTTTATTAAAAAGATGTTTATTAAATAAATATTATGACGTGATTTTTTCCTAATCCTGTAATCTACATTGCTTTAGAACAGAAAGTGTTGTTTACTTTAAAAAAAAAAAAAAAAAATCAATAGAATGTCAAGTCGTGAGTGCTCTCATTTTCAGTGGTTTCGTAACCACTTTGTCAAAATGACCTCTTGAAATATTTTCGAGATTTTTCGATCTTTCCTGTTTTTCTTTCTTTCTTCTATTTTTCCTTCTGAATGATAGAAAAGTATTAGACCAAGAATGCGATCTAACTCATCCTCAACATTCTTTCGCATTCATTAATTCTATTTGTTTTATATTAGGTGTACAAAATGAAACTCGGCTAAAATCTACAAAATTCAAATTTACCCTGTGGCTGAGTTTCATTTTGAACACCTACTAAATAAAAATTGTAGGAAATTTAATTCTCTATAAATTTGTACTTAATTATTTTTTTCTAGGATGCACCATTTTCGGAAAATAATTTTTTTTAAAAATAAATTTATCTTGAAAACAGTGCGTCCTAGAGAAAAAATGAATAGAATAAAAATTAATGAGAATTAAATTTCCAACAGATTTTATTTAGTGCATTTTTTCAATATCTGCAACGGTTTACGATTTACAAGCCTTTAAAAATTAACCTTCTTAATGGTTATACTTCAATAACCTTCTTACACGGAGAAGGTCAACTTTTGATGGACTTTAACGCCTTAAATGTTCAAATTTTGAAAAAATGAACTACTAGGTGTACAAAATGAAACTCGGCTAAAATCTACAAAATTCAAATTTACCCTGTGGCTGAGTTTCATTTTGTACACCTAATAAAATCCGCTTAAATAAGATTAAAATGAATAATCTATTGCACAAGATGGTCGCCTCTGTTCGCCGATTTCAACTAATTGGTCAAATGTTACAATCTAATAATTTTCGGGTGCGATGTTTTCTCTCCTCCGCTCAAACTAAGATATGAATTCAATTTCCTCAACGCCTAGTTCATTTTTAATCTATTACATTTTCGAATTTGAAAAATATATTCATTTTATGTTGTTGCCCAACATTTCTCGTGGTTGAGTTAATTCATTTTCTCAATTATGGAAACAGTAACGGGGATTTTCAGTGTCATAATTGTTTTTAAAACATATTTATATGAAGAAATGTCATAAAATATATTTGATGATATTTGTTTTTGAAATTCCAGGTGCCCTCTTGTGTGCAGGTGTTCTTTTGTTATTCAAGAGCTTCTAAAATCGCTTTTATCTCGTATCATTTGTTTTTTTCTCGTAATATTATACGCTCAAGTAAAGAAGAAGAAAAAAAAATTTCTCTCCTTAGGTCTATCTTGCAGTTTTTTAAATCCGATTTTTCTCTCCAATAGTACAGACCAGTAGGTTCAATTTCGAGATTTATTAGGTGTACAAAATGAAACTCGGCCAAAATCTACAAAATTCAAATTTACCCTGTGGCTGAGTTTCATTTTGTACACCTAATAAATAAAAGTTGTAGGAAATTTAATTCTCTATAAATTTGCACTTAATTATTTTTTTCTAGGATGCACCATTTTCGGAAAATAATTTTTTTTAAATAAATTTATCTTGAAAACAGTGCGTCCTAGAGAAAAAATGAATAGAATAAAAATTAAAAAGGATTAAATTTCCAACAGATTTTATTTAGTGCACTTTTTCAATATCTGCAACGGTTTACGATTTACAAGCCTTTAAAAATTAACCTTCTTAAAGGTTATACTTCAATAACCTTCTTACACGGAGAAGGTTAACTTTTGATGGACTTTAACGCCTAAATTGTTCAAAATTTTGAAAAAATGAACTACTAGGTGTACAAAATGAAACTTGGCTAAAATCTACAAAATTCTTTACCCTGGGGCTGAGTTTCATTTTGTACACCTAATAAAAAAATGCCACATCCTTTGAAATCGGTACGTCATACAGCAACATGTCACGCTTGACGTAGATAGCATACAAATTAAAACAAACAATAAATTATCTAAATGTGCGTTTAAACTGAGTAACAAGGAAAAAAAGCTACGTTGTAGGAATGAAAGAAAAGAGATAAATAAGCAAAAAAAAAAAATAATTGGCTGTTTTTTCGATAGAATCCAAATGAATTCGGCCATTTGATGGCTTCATAACTCATAGAAACCCCGAAAGTCCCCCCGGAATCCTAGATCCGGATGTTATTCGTTTCAGGTCAACATATTGGGGCACCTCGTTTCGTACACGATGACATGAGGTTTGACTTCCTTAAAGAAGTTATTGTGATACCCCCACGTCGGGTTTTGGGGGAAGGGTCGTCCAGACCCCGGAGGGTCGAATCGAATATTGATCTTTACCGATCTCAACTTGGTCTGTGGTGCCGGCCGGCCGTCCGTAGCATTTTTCCCCGGAACGGCCACAGTTTTCATCCGATTTCACCAAATTTTCACACAAATTTCTTTAGACGGTGAACAAGAAACTAACGAGGGCGATTTTTGAATTTCAAAAAAATGGCGGAGATATGTCTGTTTGAAATTTTGAAAAAATCGCTGCGGCCGAACCGTTGGTCCGATTATCGCCAAATTTTCACCAATTACTCCTTATTTTTTTTGAATTTTTGGTGGAAGAAAATTATCATTTTTTCAATATTAATTACCATTTTATTAGGGAGAAATTTCATACTTCCCCACCGGCTACAGAAATCCCATTATTTCTACCTTGATACATACTTTGAAAAATTTTCGAAAAAAAAAACTTAGAAAATTCTTTGAAAAAAAAAACTTTAAAAACTTTATGAAAAAAAAAAACAATTCAATTCAAAACAATTCCTTTGTATTTACGATTTTAAGGTTTATTGCGTCTATATTCCGCAAGATACTGATTTTCCGATCAAATAATAAACCAATAATAGAGGAAGAAATGACTGTGATAACGGGTATCTCACGACGCGTTTCGGCTTAAAAAGCCTCGTCAGGTGAGCTATTCCCTCTATCACGATCATTTCTATCTTTTCTCTGTGAACCTTTGTAGTTTCCTCCTCTGTTATACTTCCCCTCCGTTATACTTCCCCCCTCCTATTATTACTACTCTTTAAGGAAGTTTTCGTTAGAAGCTCTTCAAATTAGTACTTTTATTTAATTTCTTCCAAAATAAAAGTGGGAAAAGATCTTCTTGTTCTTCTCAAGGAAGGGATTGTAATACCTTGAGATGGTTTATAGATCAACAGTAGCGTTTGTAATTTATTTTAATCCTGATTGAATCTGCTGTTTTCATGAGCGGATTCTTTTGTCGCCTTTGACCCAGTTCAGGTAAAATTTCGCCTTCCAAAAATCCAAATGAAAGGGATCTTTTATAATGAAGATAAAGATAGTGATGGAAAAAATGTGATGTTCACGAATTTAATTGTGAGAACATTTTGTTTCTGCCATTCATCCAATTAACGGGGGATCTCGGTTCCTCCACGGGCGATCTAGAGCAAAAATCTCATGCCCAGGGCGTTTCCAGACGAAATTATGATATCGAACAAAATCCCCAGACGATTTCGATCATCAAATTCGCTGAGTGCCACTTGACCCACTACGAGCAAACGCCGTCTATCGGAACACTACCTATTAACCAAATGGATTTGATAAAATTATAAGTTATGTTTACCGTTTACCTATCAATAAATAATTAAAGTTTAAATTGTTTTCATTCTTCGAAAACATGAAAAATCCCTCGAGAAACTTTGGAATTTATTATAAAATTTTTAACGCCTACTTCTGTTTTTTTTCCCCCTAGCCATTCAAAAATTACAATCTTTGACATTCTGTCCCATGCGAAAATCAGCCGTCGCAGCATGAGTTGACGTTACGTGTATAATTTCCGATTCGATTCAATCCACGGTCACTTAGAAAGAGATTGGGCCCCTATTTCAACAGATCATCCTCCTCGCTCAAAGGGACCCATTGACTCAAAAGAATTTCAAGTTCTTTCGAAAACTTTTTCTTTTTTTTTACTCTAAAAATCCAGTCATATAACGTACAATCATTTTTCCCTTAGTGGTAAAATTTTGGTGAAGATGGGACCAATTGTACGCGCGTTAAAAAATAACAGTATAGGAGGGGGAAGTATAAGGGAGGGGGAAGTATATGGGAGGCTGAAGTATAAGGGAGGGAAAGTATAACAAAGGGGGAAGTATAACGGAGAGGAAGTATGACTGAGTGAAAGCATTTTCAAAAAATTTTCCGAGTTTTTTTTTCGAAAATTTTTCAAAGTTTTCTTTTTTAAATTTGCAATTTTTTCCAAAATTTTTTAAACAGAGAAAATAAAAACTTGTTAAGAAGAAGATGATGAAGAAAAGTAAAACTTCTGGAGCAAATTCGCTTTTATGATTTATATTTTACTTGCTTCCAGTTTTTACTCAGTAAGTTGTTAGTTCTGCCAAAATCTTTATGTTGGTAACGATTTTTTATCAGGGGAAAAAAAAATTAAAAACAGTAGCAGTTGATATCAAACAAGTATAAGGGTATAAAAAATTATCTGTTGAATTAAAAGTATTAGGTGTACAAAATGAAACTCAGCCACAGGGTTTTGAATTTTGTAGATTTTAGCCGAGTTTCATTTTGTACACCTAGTAGTTCATTTTTTCAAAATTTTGAACATTTTAGGCGTTTAAGTCCATCAAAAGTGGACCTTCTCCGTGTAAGAAGGTTATTGAAGTATAACCATTAAGAAGGTTAATTTTTAAAGGCTTGTAAATCGTAAACCGTTACAGATATTGAAAAAGTGCACTAAATAAAATCTGTTGGAAATTTAATTCTCTTTAATTTTTATTCTATTCATTTTTTCTCTGGGACGCACTGTTTTCAAGATAAATTTATTTTTAAAAAAAATTATTTTCCGAAAATGGTGCATCCTAGAAAAAAATAATCAAGTACAAATTTATAGAAAATTAAATTTCCTACAATTTTTATTTATTAGGTGTACAAAATGAAACTCAGCCACAGGGTAAATTTGAATTTTGTAGATTTTAGCCGAGTTTCATTTTGTACACCTAATACATAGATGTCGCTTTTAAGATATTGATGGAAGTTTTCCCTAATGCAGTTTTAAGAAAAGTTTTAAAAGATTGCTCCTACTTACTTGAATAAAATTGAGGTGTTATTGAGGTTCACTTGGCAACCAGCTCGAAAAGAATGAACTCTCGCAATTAAGTATCGTTTAAAAGAGGGAAAAAAGTGAGTTACCCAAAAGAAAGGTACACAATAATGTCGTATGCAAACCCCCTGCCGACAGGCACAGTTAGACTAGACAATACACATAATTTAGGCCTGATCTTTCGGGGCTATTTACTCCGTCTAATTTCTCTCCTCTCTATTTTCATAGACGTGCATAAATTTACATTTGGGGCAAATACGGAAAAAAAATGTTTGTTTTCGTCCTGAGGGACAGGAGTTGCATCGATAATCGTTTATTTACGTACGACGGCAGGAAGATCAATCAGGTTTGCGGTCGTTCTTTTTCGTTCCTTCTCATATATTCAGGTCAAGAGATTTTTCAAAAAAAAAAAAAAAATTATTTTTGTAGTTTAAATAATATAAGCACAGTTTTGTTGAGATTTTTTTTTATTTATAGAGGTATTTTATTGTGTCGAACGGCATTATCTAAACACTACGGCTTGTTAAAAAAAAAAGTTAAAGGAGTCACAAATTTTTTTCCATGATTTTCCAGTACGGACTTCAATCTTGAAATATTAGGTGTACAAAATGAAACTCAGTCACAGGGTAAATTTGAATTTTGTAGATTTTAGCCGAGTTTCATTTTGTACGCCTAATAACATGAATTTAAAAGAAGTTGACATTTTTAGACACCACTCTTCCTAAGATGAGTTTAAATACTTGTATGAAGAGCTTCCAACAAAACTTCCTTAAAAAGAAGTAACAATATAGGAGGGGGAAGTATAACGGAGGGAACGTACAATGGACGGAGAAGTATATGGGGGGAAGTATAAGGGAGGGGAAGTTTTTTTTTTCGAAAAATTTTCCTAGTTTGTTTTTTCGAAAAACTTTCTAAGGTTTTCAAGAAATTTTCTAAGTTTTTTTTTTAATTTTCCGAGTTTTCTTTTTTAAATTTGCGCTTTTTTTTTTTAAATTTTTAAGTTCTTTTTTCGAAAATTTTTTAAGTGTCAAGGTAGAAATAATGGGCTCTTTTGCCTACGGATGTGCCTCTCGTAAAGGGTAGAAGTATAAAATTTCTCCCTACAAAAAAAAAAAAAAAAAAAAAAAAAAAAAAAGTGACAATTTTTTTACACCAAAAATTCTTTAAAAATATAAGGAGTAATTGGTGAAAATTTGGTGAAAATCGGATTAACGGTTCGGCCGCAGCGAATTTTTTAAAATTTCAAACAGACATATCTCCGCCATTTTTTCGAAATTCCAAAGTCGCCCCTTCTTCTTCACCGGCTAAAGAAATTTGTGTGAAAATTTGATGAAAATCGGTTGAAAACTGTGGTATTACAATAACTTCTTTAAGGTAGGTAGTTAAAAATTAAACCAGAAATCCTTGATGACTTCCGCACCAGTGATCAAATTACTGCCAAGCGGTCATAAGTCAGTCGCGGATTAAACCAACTTATTTATCTTTCTTTATTGTTGAATTTAAAAAAATTCTGTAGAGCGTTGACCCATTTTTTTTTTTTTTTTTCATTAAAAGAAACAGGAAATATCAGTTAATATGGACTAGGGAAAAAAAAGTCCTTTCGTTCTAAGAATCACTAACTAGAAACCTAAAAACGAGTGATCGCATCCAGAATGACTACATTTTCTTACGAAAGATGATGACAGTTTGGATTCCCCATTATCCACGAACCCGTTTTCTTAATGGGTCTTCGTGACCCCTTAGGGTCAAAAAGACCAAAAATAATCGAAATTATTCTACTTTATTTTGAAAATTATGTTGTGACAAAATAGGTATTTAAAAAGAACTGCTGCATAAACCGCGTATTAAATTATTTTTCCAAAAGATGGAATTTGACCCATTTTTGTACAGTGAAACCAGATTCTTGTTAAGGCCACTTCTTAGGCAATCTTATAAAATATATTCAGATCCCTTCCGGTTCTCTTATTCCAATTTTTCAAGTTCTTTCAACTACTGAGACCGGTTCTAGTCCCTAATCTATTCGCCCACATCAAATCGCCTCGTCAACAAATCCATTCCATTATTTATAGATGGTCTTTATTCCCCCATTTCGCTTGTTGTCGAGGCGAAAAAACTATTAGGTGTACAAAATGAGACTCGGCTAAAATCTACAAAATTCAAATTTACCCTGTGGCTGAGTTTCATTTTGTACACCTAATAAATAAAAATTGTAGGAAATTTAATTTTCTATAAATTTGTACTTAATTATTTTTTTCTAGGATGCACCATTTTCGGAAAATAATTTACTTTTTGAAATACATAAATTTATCTTGAAAACAGTGCGTCCTAGAGAAAAAATGAATAGAATAAAAATGAAAGAGAATTGAATTTCCAACTGATTTTATTTAGCGCATTTTTTCAATATCTGTAACGGTTTACGTTTTACAACCCTTTAAAAATTAACCTTCTTAATGGTTATACTTCAATAACCTTCTTACACGGAGAAGGTCAACTTTTGATGGACTTTAACGCCTAAAATGTTTAAAATTTTGAAAAAATGAAATACTAGTGTACAATATGAAACTCGGCTAAAATCTACAAAATTCAAATTTACCCTGTGGCTGAGTTTCATTTTGTACACCTAATATCTAAAATGAATCGGCAAGACGGAAGGACAAAAGTTACAACTCTGATTCATAGATGAGAATCCGAACGTAATTATTTTATTTAAAAATAAAAAAGGCTATCGTTTCTAGACCTCTGACTCATTTTAGATAGTAGACAGTCATACCATCAACCATTGTTTTTGGGCGTTGCTCAACTGCACCGGAGCCGACATCAACTAAATAATAAAATGCATAAAGGAATAAAATGCCGACATCAGGTCCTCTACGAAAGAATCCTCTATTTCGCATCCAAAAGAGGAAGAGCAAAAACCAGCTGCAGCCACTGGCCAACTTCATTTTCTTTGTCCCTGTAGTCGGCAGTCAGTCGAAGCGCCTGAATCTTTCGCCACCACGATTGTGACAGATGAAACCGACAACCGGAGGAAACAAAGCTCTCTCAACATTACGGTGAAGATTAATCAGTGTAGATGATTTACTCCCTGATAAAGTAAACAAGTGCAGTCAATATGTTTACGTTTCACTAATTGACCTCGGTCGGTGCAGTTGATTGCCAGCCTTGTTTTTGGCATCTTATTAGAAAAGATTTAAAAATAGCGTTTTTGGGGTAAAAACCAACACCAAGCAAGAAACTTGTTATTTTAATCTTGAAAAGGGTTAGTTTTCTTATAGGGAGTAGAAGGAAAAAAAAACTTGGGATCAACATTTTTGTCGGGTTTCCGCCTCTTTTTCTCAAGCTGTTCTTTTCTCCAATCTGTGTCGACGAGAGAAATTTATTATCTTAAGAATATTCGATAAAATAGAGCGAGTGATTGTGATGGGGGGGAGCAAAAAATTGTTGATAAACAATAAAAAAATTATTAGCCTTGATGAGACAAATAAATGAGTGTATTCAGGCGGTTTCGTCGTCATTTTAGCGTGAGTACGCAAACCGGAGGGAAGAATGTTAACGTCGACGTTCTTATTATTTTTTCTCGCGTTGGTCGTTCCGAATCATTCAAAGAATGAAGTGATCGCCAGTTTCAAGTGGCACTACCGAGATCCACTCGCCCGATGGCTTCATTTCCCTAATTCGGTAAGTGCCATTTTTTTTTCCTTTTGTTTGCATTTATGTGTTTGTTTATAATTTCTTCATTATTGCTACGTGAACTGATAACCTACGAATCTTGAGCTTGAAGATTGAACGGGTCAGAAATCCGGTTTTTGCAAATACACAAAAGTAATTTCTATCATTCGGAATTTTGCCCATCAAGATTTAAGATTGACCAAGACACATATGAGTCAATAGACACATAAATCTGAGGCAAAATTGAAGGTCCATTCGGAGGCAGAAAATGTCGAAAGCTTTTTAACTTCCTTAAAGAAGTTATTGTGACACCCTCCACGTCGGGTTTTTGGGGAAGGGTCTTCCAGACCCCGGAGGGTCAAATCGAATATTGATCTTTACCGATCTCAACTTTGTCTCTGGTTCCGGCCGGCCGTAGCATTTTCCCGGAAAACTTTACGGCCTCAGTTTTCATCCGATTTTCACCAAATTTTCACACAAATTTCTTTAGCCGGTGAACAAGAAACTAACGAGGGCGGTTTTTGAATTTCGAAAAATGGCGGAGATATGTCTGTTTGAAATTTTAAAAAATTCGCTGCGGCCGAACCGTTGGTCCGATTTTTACCAAATTTTCACCAATTACTCCTTATATTTTTTAAGAATTTTTGGTTTTAAAAAATTGCCACTTTTTAATTATCATTTTTTTAGTAGGGAGAAATTTTATACTTCTACCCATTACGAGAGGCACATCCCTAGGCCAAAGAGCCCATTATTTTACCTTGACACTTCGAAAATTTTTCGAAAAAAAAAACTGAAAATTTTGTTTGACAAAAAAAACTTAGACAATTTTTCGAAAAAAAAAAGGAAAACCCGGAAATTTTTCGAAAAACAAATTTTTTTTGACAAAAAAAAACTTAGACAATTTTTCAAAAAAAAAAAAAAGACTTAGAAAATTTTTCGATAAACAATTTTTTTTTTTTTTCGAAATTCGCCAAATTGACGGGGATCTGCCCGTCTAAACATAGGTTTAGTTTAAAGCGCTACTATTGGTCCTATCTTCACTTTTCACCTAACACTCCTCATCTCAAAAAGAATTAAATATTTATTGGTGGGGGAAAAATTCTCCTTCAATAAGGAGTACCCCAGGGGTTTAAAAAATATTAGCAGCTCCTCTTTAAAAAAGAACCATGCCATTTTCCAATGTTATTTTAATATTTTGAAAATATTAGGTGTACAAAATGAAACTCAGCCACTGGGTAAATTTGAATTTTGTAGATTTTAGCCGAGTTTCATTTTGTACACCTAATTTAATAATAACACTTTATTTGAAATTAATGCAAGTAGTTCATACGTATATTTTGTACATTGAAACTATTCAATTTGCGCCATGGGCGTCAATCCGTTCGAATTATTGGGGGGGACCTCGTCCTTGGAAAAAATCTCAAAGAAACTTCCCTCATTTCATTTTGGATTTTGGAATATAGGAAAAAAAATTTCCTAAAATCCTATATGGAAAAAAACTGTAGGGAGAGTGTGTGTATAATCGAGTAAAGCTATCACTTCACCAAAGGAAAAATTACAAAATACATAACAAACTTTTTTTTTTTACATAATTTTTTTTAATAAACTATGTAGGGTAGGTCATACATGTTATTTTTAGGAATACATATACAATAAAATATAAGTACAATAAATACTAGGATAACAACAAAACATAAGTTTTTATCAAAATGGAACGGAAAAAAAAAAAATGGAAAATGTGAAAATTGGAAGAATTTGACTTAAAAAACGATATGTAAAATATATGATACGGAAATATATAACACGATATGGAAAATGATGGAAATTTTTATTTATGGAAATAATTCAAAAATGGTTCTTCTATTTATATTATTACTGATAAAAATGTTGGAAATTTCTTTTGCATCTATTTTATCTAAAATGTCCTGATGGCTATGGCAAATAGCCACATGGTTCAATCTTTCTTGCCCCATGGAATTTCTGAGATAATTTTTTAATCTTCTTAATGAGCTGAAACTCCTCTCCGCCTCGCATGAAGATGCAGGTAAAACCAGAAGAATTCTTATCAAATTTTCTATATTCGGAAACATATTTTTGACTTCCTGGGATAACAAACGATATTGGTTAATTACATCATCCAGACAGTCTAAGTTCTTTAATGTTTTTCGAAACATCGGAATTTCAATAGCCAAATCTTTAAAATTAATTTCGGGAAACTCTTTCACTTCATTGGTGATAATACCCTTTAATAGACATGATTCGAGGTTTTTGTAAAATTTCAAGCTTGGTTGGTCAAATCTTGAAGTTAAGGACTGCAATGCTGTGTCAAGTAATTCAAAGTAAATTAATTTATAATATTGGAACGGTTCTTCTGCATGATAAGTTGGGCATGGTCCACAAAATCTTTGAGGAACTCGTTTCTTTCGGGGCAATTGAGGCACCTCCAACCCTAGTTCTTCGACTTTGGTGTTTGTGTCTCTCCATACAATAGTAAACGCTTCGTCAGTTCTTTTAGATAGTAATTCCAATTTGATGATGTCTGTGGCTTCTATCATTCCAGATATGGTCTGCCTTCTCCCTTGTAGGGCCGTATTTAGCTTTTCAAGATAAGGCACAACGTTTTGTAGCATTAGAAGGCCCAAAAGAGTAGATCCTTGCCTCCCGCAATGCAAAAGGCTTCCCGCATTCAAAATATGTTTATCTTTTTCAGAAACGATTTCGAGTGTTTCTATAATTTCAGCATATTTTTTTAATACCTCACTGATTTGCTTGCCCCTGTAAATCCATCTAGTTGGGCATAAAGGCTTTATTACTTTAGAACTTGGAAGATTATTTTTGTGAAGAACATTTTCAAATTTTGTCTTGAAATTTAAAGACTGATGAAGGATGTTACCCAACTCATGGCACCACTGTAAAGAATTTCTGGTTGTTACGGTAGCTTCTACAATATCTTTCATCACCAGATTAACACAATGTGCACCACAATGCACATATCTGGCTAAGGGCTGATCTTTTTGAATACAAGCCTGAACTCCTTTTATGGCCCCACTCATGTTTCCTGCGCCGTCATAAGCTTGACCCCTTAAATTTGAAATAGAAAGCTGTAATCTTATCATGACATCTTTTAAAATATTAGAGATGGCCTCTCCAGTGGTAACATTAACTTCATAAAGGCCAACGAAACTCTCAATCGGAAATAGGGCTTCATCAACCCATCTGAAACAGATGCTCAGTTGCTCTTTTCCTGAAATATCTCTTGTTCCATCGCAAATTAAAGAAAAAATTGGAAGAGAGCTGTTTTTAATTTGATGACAAATGTTATGAACAATTAAATGAGCTGTTATTTCCAAAATTTCATTTTGAGCAGCAGGGGACAAAAACTTAGTCTTTTCAACTCCTTTCGAAATCCACTTCTTCAAATGAGGCAAATCGATTGATCTTAATTTTAAAATTTCAAAAAAGTTTCCCGTGTCATTCGTATGACCTCGCAATGCGAGTCCTTGCCTTGCCAAATATTTTATGGATTCAACAATTGCAATAAGATTTTTACTGGCAACAGTTTTTTCGTTGGCAGCTTTCGCACACAATTGTGACCGAACATCTTTAAAATTTTTCGAAAATGTTGATATCGCATGTATATGAGATTTACTTGTAGCATGGGATTTGAATTTTTCAAGAGCTTTTTTCCAATTTTTGAAACCAGAAGAGGCGAAGGAATCGTCCATTTTCGTGCACAAAGTTTTTTCAGGGTTATTTCGAAGGTACGTCATACAATAAAAACATAAAATGCCCTTAATTCCAGGTTCATAATGAAGCCATTTGTAATCTTCAAACCATTTTATCTGAAATTTCAGCGTTCTTTTACCAAGGACTTGTTCGGGAAAGTCTGTCGGAAGTTTTCGGAATTGATCTGGATTAATGGCACAGATAGTTGGAGGTGGTTTTAGAGCCTCATCAACTTTGGGGGATTCATTTACTTTAAAATTTTCGTTTTTTTCTAGAGCATTTTCGTCGGTAGAAGATAAATCTTTGTCTTTTTCTTTCGACACAGTCTGAGACTCGGTGGTGTTAGGATTTAATTTAACCAAAAAACGTTCCATTTTGATAAAAATTCAAACTAAATGAATTATGAGTACGTTTTGGTAAAAAAAATCTATGTAAAAGCCCATTTAAACAACAGTGTAAAAAATCTGGAGTGTGAAGTTGCTTAAAAATCACAATTTACAAGTTAAAAAAAAAGAAATATGACTAAGGTCATGACTAGAATGGATACTCATACTTCTAATAAGAATGAAAAGTATTCAAATAATAGCACCTACATATTATGTACAAGAAATATATACAATATTCCTAATTTAAATTTACAAAATATCTACATTTTAATGTGCTCAACCTTTCTTCCAAGCGATCCTTCTCACCTCATTGGACATAACTACCAACTAAGAATAACATTAAGATCAATCGAAACAAAATAATAGATAAGTACAATTATAATAGTTTATAAATACGTACTCACTCATTATCGGGAGTCAAAAATATTCTACTGTTTAATGTTTTTATATTTCATAGTTCGTAAAATACTTACATTTATTCAGAGAAGTCAGTTTATCCAAATATTTGGTTTATTTTAACATTAACTAAATTACTGTTCAACTTGACATTAGCCGACAAAACGGAATCACGGTGAAGCATATTTTGTAAAATGAAAGTTATGTTTTCGTTGAGACTGTTACAATGCAAGGTTGGCGGTAGCGACTTATCACATTGCAAAGCAGGCAGTACCAACAGAATAAAGCCATAAATATCCCTTTAGGGTGCACAAAATTTACCATAATATATTTTAGTTTTAATTTTTAGTTAGAAGTTTTTTTAAAAACTTATTTTAATTTTAGAATTTTTTTTTTTTTTTTTTTAGAATTTTTAAGTAATATAACATAAAAAAAATTTAAATTTAGATGGAAATTATTGGGGGGGACCTAGGGGACGGCTCTAAATGATGGGGGGGACGCGTCCCCCGAATCCCCCCCCGATTGACGCCTATGATTTGCGCAAATCTGCTCCCGACAAATATAGCTCCTCTCTGGAGGTGGAGAGTTTTAACGCTAGTGCGATCTAGCGATTTCATGGCTTACTAAATAAAGGTATACATACGTATGAGTAAAATTTTGTTAACTTCCTTAAAGGAGTTATTGTTTTTATTTTATTTTATTTTTTTTATTTTTTATTGTAACACCGTAGAACCAAATTAAATTATTATCAAAACATAATTTGAAAAACTGAACTTGGAAATTTGCATTTTCTAAATTCATTTTTAATTTTTGGCTCATTACTTGCGAAAAAATATTTTTATTTCATTTATTTTTTTATTCTTTGGGTTATCTATGACTTCTATGATTTTTTTTAAATTTATTTTTTAATAATCAGTGCTATTAATGCATTGAAAAATGGCCAATAGAATTAAAACAAAAAGATTTAAAAATTTCATTTTTAAAAATTGATATTTCTCTTAGGCAGAAATGATAAAATCCCGAGGATACCCAGTTGAAGAACATAAAGTAACTACTGAGGACGGCTACATTTTAAAAGTGTTCCGAATCCCATATGGGAGAAACGAAAAAGGAAAAGATCCACGAGTGAAAAGACCTCCTGTAATTGTCGGCCATGGTATCTTTTGCTCGGCAGACTGTTGGACCGTCACCGCCCCCGCAAATGGACTAGGTTCACTATTTAAATATACTTGGTTTATAAAAATAAATTTTAGTTTATAGATTGGCAGATGCTGGTTATGATGTTTGGATTACGAACAACCGAGGACCTCCTTATTCGAAGAGTCATATAAAGTTGTCACCGAAAGACGCCAAGTTTTGGGACTACAGGTATATTTGTCAAGACTTTAGATTGTATAAATTTCATTTTTTTTTTAAAATAGTGTCCATGAGATGGGATTTTATGATTTGCCGGCTTTTATAGACTACATACTGAAGGCGACAGGATTTCAAAAGCTGACGTACGTCGGTCATTCACAGGGTACTGCGCAATATTTTGTAATGGCATCCTCAAGACCTGAATACAATAAAAAAATAAACGTAATGGCTGCGTTGGGGCCGATCGCGTATCTCGACGATACCAAAGGAGTAGTTCGATCGGTTTCAAAATACAGCCCGATCCTCAAAGTAAGCAATTTCAAAGAAAAAAAAAAGGATTTAAGTGCTCAGGGGCTTTGGGGCTATACTTGGCCATTAATTATTAGGTGTACAAAATGAAACTCGTCTAAAATCTACAAAATTCAAATTTACCCTGTGGCTGAGTTTCATTTTGTACACCTAATAAATAAAACTTGTAGGAAATTTAATTCTCTATTTTGCACTTAATTATTTTTTTCTAGGATGCACCATTTTCGGAAAATAATTTTTTTTTTAAATACATTTATCTTGAAAACAGTGCGTTCTAGAGAAAAAATGAATAGAATAAAAGTTAAAGAAAATTAAATTTCCAAGAGATTTTATTTAGTGCATTTTTTCAATATCTGTAACGGTTTACGATTTACAAGCCTTTAAAAATTAACCTTCTTAATGTTTATACTTTAATAACCTTCTTTCACGGAGAAGGTCAACTTTTGATGGACTTCAACGCCTAAATTGTTCAAAATTTTGAAAAAATGAACTACTAGGTGTACAAAATGAAACTCGGCTAAAATCTACAAAATTCAAATTTACCCTGTGGCTAAGTTTCATTTTGTACACCTAATATCATATCTTACAAATAAAATCATTTTTCGTTCTCAGTTTATCACAAGAGTCTTTGGAATGAACAAAATACTAGAAAATCCTTTATGGATTGTCATACCAAATATAATTTTTTGCAAACCCAATTCGATGTTCAGGAAAATCTGTAATAAAGCATTTTTCTCTATAACCGGATATGATGAGCCTGAATTGGACTTGGTGAGTTTATAGTTGTTGAAAATAAACCTTTTTAAAATTTTTGTTTGTTTTAGAAAGTGGCTTACGAAATAGGAAAATACTCTCCATCAGGCGCTTCTGTCAAACAGTTAAAACACTTTTCTCAATTGATCGCCACTGGTAATGATTTATGATAAATAATTATTCATCATCATCCCTCCTTTTATGATAAATAATTATTCATCATCATCCCTCCTTTTATGATAAATAATTATTCATCATCATCCCTCCTTTTATGATAAATAATTATTCATCATCATCCCTCCTTTTATGATAAATAATTATTCATCATCATCCCTCCTTTTATGATAAATAATTATTCATCATCATCCCTCCTTTTATGATAAATAATTATTCATCATCATCCCTCCTTTTACGTTAAAATAATCAAATTCGTGTACTTATCAGGACGGTTCCAAATGTATGACTATGGAGAAACTGAAAATCTTAAAAATACAAATCCAAGACACCTCCGGAATATGATTTAAGCAAGATTTCATCACCTGTTATTTTATATCATGGAAACAACGACTACATAAGTACCCCTTCAGTAAGCAATTTTTTTTCTTCCATGAAATTTAAAAAATGACAAATTTATTTCAGGAGGTAATAAAGCTTGCAGGAAAACTTCCAAATCTAGTCAAAAGGATGGAAATAAAAGATAAAAATTTCAATCATATGGATTTTATGTGGGCCAAAGATAGCAATAAATATTTAAACAATGATATTTTAGAGGAGATCGCCAAGTTTCAAAATGTTCACTTATAACTTTTAATTATATTTTACTATTTTTATGTTATTTTATTTTGTTATCCTTTAAAAAAACAATTTTTTGTTCAAGAACCTTTTCATGAGGGGTGAAGGGCTTTTGCCCAGGGATTGAAATTCGAAACAGTTCGCTACAAGTGACAATTAAAAAAAAGTTATTTTCAAAGCTAGAAAATGAATAATTAATTAAATAATATTAGGTGTACAAAATGAAACTCAGCCACAGGGTAAATTTGAATTTTGTAGCTATAGCCGAGTTTCATTTTGTTCGCCTAGTAGTTCATTTTTTCAAAATTTTAAACATTTAGGCGTTAAAGTCCATCAAAAGTTGACCTTCTCCGTGTAAGGTTATTGAAATATAACCATTAAGAAGGTTAATTTTCAAAGGCCTGTAAATAGTAAACCGTTACAGATATTGAAAAAATGCACTAAATAAAATCAGTTGGAAATTCAATTCTCTTCAATTCTTATTCTATTAATTTTTTCCCTAGGACGCACTGTTTTCATGATAAATTCATTAAAAAAAAAAATTATTTTCCGAAAATGGTGCATCATAGAAAAAAATAATTAAGTGCAAATTTATAGAGAATTAAATTTCCTACAATTTTTATTTATTAGGTGTACAAAATGAAACTCAGCCACAGGGTAATTTGAATTTTGTAGATTTTAGCCGAGTTTCATTTTGTACACCTAATATTATTTGATTTGAAAATAATAGGTGAAAAAAAACTTTTTTCTTTTTTGGTTCAATTACATTAAGAAAAGAAAAACAAAAAACTTTGGTCGAGTCGAAGATTTGGTGCAGGTGAAGAGCAAAAAAAATTGTTGCTCCAAGCCACAGTGTCGAGGAATTTCTTTTAAGAAAATTAAAAAAAAAAAAAGACGGAGAAATAAACATTTTGATAACACATCAACGTTAATTATAATTGCTCAAATTTACACAAGTACATATAAAACTAACTTACATACTGTACATGAGATGATATGTTTGAAGCGAAGTTGATGATTTTCACTCTACCATTTTTTTTAAATAAGTACTTTAAGGAAAATAATTGGCTTTTGACCACTATGAAAAAATATACAATTCTCACAGGGTAGCAGTAATTTACAAAGTTTTTCATTGTCTAAAAAAAATGTCGATACCCTTGTCAGTTAATGACACCGATTAAAATAATAAATCGATTATGGCTCTAGGAAAAAGGAGCGTTTTAATCGAAATAAAAAATTTGACATTGATAAAGAAAATAATTGAAAGAATTATTATATACTTTGTTTTTAAATTAATTTTTAGTTTATTTCTACACCCCTAAAGTCTAAAAACAAACAAACGCTATTTACAATAAATTGTCATACTGTTGATATTTGGGGGTAAATGGGTATTCTATGAGAGGAAAACGACAGTGTAAAGCATGTTTCTAGTTCCTATTTTTATATACACTTTGCGTTTACTTATTTGCGGCCCCCTCAAATGAATGTTTTTTTTTTATTAATATTATACTTTACATAAATATCGATGCAGGTATTGCGACTCTATTTTTTTAGAAAAGGGACATACACATTTCTACATCAAAGAAAAAGGGTGTGCCAGTATTAAATAAATAAAAAATCTAAATACATGGAAACTATAGATGCTTCGAAAACTTAGAGAAGGATATAACAACCTTGGAAAAAAACTTAACAACTAATATGCAACAATAAAATACAACCTTTACGAGGCACATGAAATTAATTAGAAAGACACCAGAATAACAAAGAATCCAAGAAAGTTTCAGTCAAGAGGGCAAAGTACTTAAAATTACAAATTTACGCTAATCACAATCAGTATAAACAACAACCCTTTTTTTAATGCATTCACACAAGCACAGTTAAAAAGGGGGAGAGAGCTTAAAGTTTCGAACATCCACACTGCAGCTGTTTTTCTTCAGGATTTTAAACTCTAAATTTAGGACTGTAAGTTTCCTGGTCCCGAATCTCTGTCGTTTTCATGCTCTCTGTTTTCTCCCAACTTTTCGACCACTCGATTTCAGAGAACTGAGGAGTGAAAAATCTGAAAAAGAAAAGAAATAAAGAAAAAAAAATCCCCCTTAATAAAAGAAGCACATTTATTCGCCTACTACCCATTCAATTGACTACTTCTTGTTTTTAAATATTTTTTATTACTTGTTACAGCAGTACAAGTTAATTAAATCGTTTACATTTCATTATAAAACATCAACAATGGACAATAAACAAAACAATGATATGTTAAGAAATGGCAGGTGTGAAAGTAGAATGAACGTGCGAAATTATTTTTTTGTTATATAAAAAGAAAAGATATTGGTACAAACGTTAGAGAATAAAATTTGGTCGAATATAAAAATTTTATTGCCCTAAAAAGGATATGAAAATATCAAGTAAATAAAATATTTATTGCAGTGAGGGTTAGAACGATTAAATTCACATTCCAACCAATAGGATTTGCAGTTTTATTAATTTTACTGTTCCTGTGAATAGAAAATGCAAAGAAGAAAATTAGCACCGTTTTTTTAAATAAAAGGAGGGCGCAACCTATTTTTCAAAATACTACTTTATATAAAAGCTTTTATCAAGCTTCCGAAATCCCTCGACTCCTAAAATATAAATAAAATTGTAAATCCTGATAATTAAAAATGCATAAAAAATTTAAGTGTTCCTCTAGTATAAAAATATTTTTCAAATAAATTTTTTCCAAAAATAAGGTTATAAAGAAGGTTATAAAGGACTAAATTTTGAGTAAGTTTCTCCTGTAGGAGAAAACTTCTTTGTAAATAAGGTTCACCTTGTGCGAAAACAGCTTCATATCAAAAGTTTTATGCGTAACAAGAAATATCAGGATTGTACATAATAGAGAACTTGAGAAGAAAAAAAAAAAAAGAGAAAAAAAAAAAAAAAAACGATTTTACAATAGGTTGCTTTTCCTTGAATTTTCTTAGTTTTAACAACATTCAAAATGGTGCTTTCTGGTTATTATCGATGAAAGAAATAGTCCTTTTTATTTTTTACGCATTATATAGGCCTTTAGTTACACAACATCAAATAACAAAAATCACTTAAAATCACAACCTCTGAGAACTGAACTAATTTGACATTTCTGAAGTGATTTTCCACTTGATAAAACTACTAAAATAGAAGCTTTGCGTCACAATGAGCGCGTTCAAATGAGAGCGATCAAAAAAAAAATAATGAATAACTAAAAAAAAACTAGATATTAAAACACATCTATACTAAAACTGTTTCGAGAAAGTATGTACACTGTTAGCGGAACTTAGAAAAAGTAAATTTTCAAAAAAAGGACGGACTTCCGTTTGCAAATTGTAGCTATTCACTCATGGACGATGTTATTGCACATTTTAAAGAGAGTTCGCCTAATGTTTGTTTTTAGGGTGGTGTTTATTACTAAGCACTACTGAAATTCCCATTCATTCCAAATGAAAGAAAGAAAAAAGAAAGAAGAAAAAAAAACCCTACATAGAAGCCAATTTTCCCGGATACATAACCTTTTCTTATTAATTTAACAGTTTTAAACCAAAAAAAAAATATTTTTTATATTTTAGATTCAAAGTAATCATTGAAAAATGATTAAGAAAGTGAAGAAAAAGTCTTGACTATGATTAAGATGTTTATATCAGCAGCAAGTAGTAGATGGGGGAAAAAATGATAAAAAAAACTTTTAAAGGGTTAAATTAGAAGTTCAGAGAGTTACGAATTCTAAGCATTCTAGGAAATTTTAAATTGAGAATTAATAAATCATAAAAGGCCACGCACCAAGGAAAAAATTCGGTATAGTAAATTTTGCTTAGTGAGAAGTATAATTATTTTGGTCTTTGCATTTAAAACAGTGTATAAATATTTTATTTACATTGTATTGACATGTCTATTGTACAGATGTACAATGTCAACGAAATTTTTGTCTAAATGACAAATATGCGTTCAGGCCTAAGATTTCAAGCGCTCAATAGCACATTCGACATAAAAACATCATTTAAAAGACATATAATTCCTATTGTTGCTTAATGTATTAAAAGCTAAAATAAGTCAGTCCATTTTAATAATGTTGGAGGGCATTTTCTTTTATGGCGGAAGCTCGCCGCAGTGGTTTGACAGATCCGAGGTCCAGGATAGTTTAACATGGTAATCTGTGTTCAAAGTCAGCTCAGATATGCAGCCCATGAAACCTTTGTGATATTTATAATGCGTCGAGATCTCCATATCTTCCATTCCACCTGAAATTAAGATGTTAGTATTGAAATGTGATTAAATGAAGGGTAAATACCGATGTAAAGCCCTGTATTGGTGTTGAGCTGTTTCAGCTTTCCAGGAGAACGGCTCATTATGGTTTTACCATTATCAACTGCTAATGTTCCTTCTTGTTCACTCCTGAATAAATAACAAATTACAGATAATAATCCATTATTATAGAAAATACAATAATTTTAGCTGTTTCTGTAGGGAGAGAGAAGAGGGAACAGCAGAGCAAGTGGAGGCCTAGTAAGTAAACCAACCCATTGAACTTGTGGGAACCACATCATATGTTCAAGTCATAAATCACATCACACACAAACGTCTTAATCTTTCACTCTAAATTAGTGGTGATGAATCATGCCACAAACTATTCAACGAGACCTCTGGCCAGCCTCTGGAGGCTAATTATTAGGTGTACAAAACTTGTAGGAAATTTAATTCTCTCAATTTGTACTTAATTATTTTTTTCTAGGATGCACCATTTTCGGAAAATAATTTTTTTTAAAATATATTTATCTTGAAAACAGTGCGTCCTAGAGAAAAAATGAATAGAATAAAACTTAAAGAGAATTAAATTTCCAACAGATTTTATTTAGTGCATTTTTTCAATATCTGTAACGGTTTACGATTTACAAGCCTTTAAAAATTAACCTTCTTAATGGTTATACTTCAATAACCTTCTTACACGGAGAAGGTCAACTTTTGATGGACTTTAACGCCTAAAATGTTCAAAATTTTGAAAAAATGAACTACTAGGAGTACAAAATGAAACTCGGCTAAAATCTACAAAATACAAAACCCTGTGGCTGAGTTTCATTTTGTACACCTAATAAAAGCCTCGGGCTGGACGGAGAGCTCTGTATCAGCAAGAAGGGCGCCCAGCAGAACCATTCAATAGACACAAGGCTTCTGCAACAATCTACCTATTGAGACTGTACCTGGTTGCTTTAGCTCGATGCCAGTTTCCGTCATCTATTCGTGTGTCGTTGAATACCAATAGTGTTTCTCCACTTCCTAAATTGTATCGAAGGTGTAAATATCCGTCTTTGACACCTAGTGCTAAAAAGTCGCCTGAAGCCTGTCTCACTTCAGTCCTTCCGGTCCAAACAATCAAACCTGAAGGTGAAGTAGTCCGGAAACGCATGTTGATGGAAACTTTGTTTCCGAGGACCCTGTAAATATTTTTGATAAATTCTACTCGTCCATAATGTATCACTCACCGGTTCAAAATTTCAGGGTCTGTGTAGTGAAGGTAGGTGGAAGCCGAAAATGAAGCAAGTGTCGTTGATATTTCGTTGCTCTCCTCGCAGTGCTTGTCGCAAACGCATTTGTAAGCGTCATAATGGGGAACGCAATGAGCGACGTCCCCGCATGGTTTTGCCACACAAGGATGTGCACAATTGTCGACATTTACGCCTGCTAGAGCTTCTGCCAAAATTTGGAGTGGTTGATTATTTATAGATATCTAGAGAGAGAAAAAAAAAACGTGAGTAACATATGTTTTCAAAGAGTTTCTCAACTTTTTTTTAAAATAAAAAATCTGCAATTTAGCTGAAAAGAACAACATTCCATTTGTACAGTAGTTCATTTTTTCAAAATTTTAAACATTTTAGGCGTTAAAGTCCATCAAAAGTTGACCTTCTCCGTGTAAGAAGGTTATTGAAGTATAACCATTAAGAAGGTTAATTTTTAAGGCTTGTTAATCGTAAACCGTTACAGATATTGAAAAAATGTACTAAATAAAATCTGTTGGAAATTTCATTATCTTTAATTTTTATTTTATTCATTTTTTCTCTAGGACGCACTGTTTTCAAGATAAATTTATTTAAAAAAAATTATTTTCCGAAAATGGTGCATCCTAGAAAAAATTAAGCGGTAACTACCTTCTGTATACATCCGACGAAAGAAGTCCTCACTTTCACTTTGGGCGAAACCATATCGAAATTAGGCATCCCTCCAATATAGAGGTTGAGCGGTAAGTAAAGCTGAGTGAAAGCGCCCGGCGACAATATTTGGGTCGATGGTTTTTTATCGACTTGCAAGACGGCAAGCCTGCCTGTACGAGAGACGATGACTTCGTGCCACTCACCCAAACTCAGGGGCTCTTGGCTCCTGTAATGCGATATTTAAAAAAAGGGGGGAGCGTTTTGTACATTTTACCTCACAGTCGCAGTCCCTGTTCCAAGATCGAATGTAAACTCTAAGTGACCATCGCTGAGATACATGGCAATGAAATCGCCTACGCCGTCGGCACGATGACCGTTGTAGAGAATAACGCCATTCAGGTCGCTCGGCTTAAGGACCATTACAATGTCCAACCATGAGAGAGCAGATGACCCTAACCCTGGGTATCTTAAGTAACTGGAACCATTGAACGCTGGAACCTAAAAAAATAAATGAGCTAAGGGGTTGAAGAGGAGTTTAAATTACTTGTAAATCTAATCGTGTTTCACAAAGGTCTCCAGTAAATCCTAAAGGACAAAGGCAAACAGCCGAGTCGTCTGATGTGAGGCATTTTCCTCCATGTTGACAGGGGACTTTACTACATTTATCAGCTACGCATTCCTCTGAAAACATAAGGTAAATTAAGCATTCTAGAATATAATTCGTAGTATTAGGTCTACAAAATGAAACTCTGCTAAAATCTACAAAATTCAAATTTACCCTGTGGCTGAGTTTCATTTTGTACACCTAAGAAATAAAAATTGTAGTTAACCTACATAAGTCTGACCATAAGTTGACCTTCTCCGTGTAAGAAGGTTATCGAAGTATAACCATTAAAGAAGGTTAATTTTTAAAGGCTTGTAAATCGTAAACCGTTACATATATTGAAAAAATGCACTAAATAAAATCTGTTGGAAATTTAATTCTCTTTAATTTTTATTCTATTCATTTTTTCTCTAGGATGCACTATTTTCGGAAAATAATTTTTTTTTAAATAAATTTATCTTGAAAACAGTGCGTTCTAGAGAAAAAAAATGAATAGAATAAAAATTAAAGAGAATTAAATTTCCAACTGATTTCATTTAGTGCATTTTTTCAATATCTGTAACGGTTTACGATTTACAAGCCTTTAAAAATTAACCTTCTTAATGGTTATACTTCAATAACCCTCTTACACGGAGAAGGTCAACTTTTGATGGACTTTAACGCCTAAAATGTTCAAAATTTTGAAAAAATGAACTACTAGGAGTACAAAATGAAACTCGGCTAAAATCTACAAAATTCAAAACCCTGTGGCTGAGTTTCATTTTGTACAATAATAGGTGTAACTTCATAAATGAAGATTACCAATATCGAAGCCTTTAACAGCATCGCCTTTAGGGACAGCGGCAAATTTGTAGAGGTAATCATTTATCTGAAGATGTCTTATGCATCCTTTGAAGCCGTGATCGGTCGGAAGTTTTTCTTGAAGGCCGGAAGTGTTTCCGCGGCCGCCTATGAAAACCGGCTCACGGAAAGTCATCCGAGAAAAGAGTCCTTTTGACCTTCCTTGAACATGTTTGCCGGAGTTGAGTTGGACCCAAGCGTCCCATCGGTGCCTATATAAAGTTATCCGGTTCCACTGATTCAAAATGACCGTTTCTTGCGATCTGACAACTCCAACGCCCGAGCCGCAGTCAAATCTGTGAAATTTCATCATTTTTCAAAGGAATCACTTAAAATCTCATACCTGAATTCGATGAAACCTTGATGAATTAAGAGAGCCATAAAATCACCAGCCAAGTCATCCCTTTCACCGGTCAAAAAAAGTATTCCGTCCCATACTTCAGGCCTAAATTCTATTTCTAATTGAACGTGTTTATATGCTGCTTTCAAGGCTGGGAAAGCGAGCCATCCCTCACCAGAAAATCTGGGAGTATGAATGTCTATGTCTAAAAAAGATGGAATTATGGGTATTTTAGATTTTGCTGAATGCTTACCAGATTGACATCTCGGACCGCTGGTTCCTAAAGGACATTGGCAACGAGCCGAGTCAGTAAGGCAGTTTCCAGTCCCGCAGTCTTCACAGGGTTGAGGCAAACTTTCGGTCGCTCCTCTACCGAACGGTGTCGTCTCTTCGGGTCGCTTCTGCTCGAAGTTCGGGCTGAGCGTCGTACTAGGATCTAATATGAGTTGTGCAGAAAAGGATGCATCTTTTTGGTATAAAACATCTTCTTCTATTTCGGCATCGTCCCGAATAGTCTCCATTGTAGTATTGAGCTCTAGAATTTCATTATGTAGGAAAGTGCAAGATTTTAAAACGGAAATCGGTCTTACCTATGCAGGAGTAGCCATCATGGTGTAATAAAAACCCATGTTTACAGTCACATTCGAACATTCCGTCGTGAAGTTCGTAACATAACTGTTCGCAGGGGCTGTCATGTCCGCATCGACCTACAACAAAATGTTTCCATCATGTTAGTTAACTGCGCTCAAAACATAATTCAGCAATAGTCCGCAGCTGTCATTTTCATTCATTTCTGCCAATCGATTGCCAAGGGCAGTGGCGGCTCGTGGGATTTTTGAAGGGTGAAGCCACCTCACAAAAAAAAAAAAAAAAAAAAAAAAACCACCAAGATTGCCGTAAAGTTCCCAAAATTAAAAAATTTTAATAAAATGAAATTCTTCAATAAAATGCGTACAGAAAAACCCGTGGAAACAGGGTGTTTTTCGTGTTTTTCGACAGAAAACGCTAAGTGGTGTGAAGTTTAGTGAGCATACTAGAAATTGCTATGCTAACCCCAAAAATTAGAAAAGAAGGCGCTATAAAGTCCTAATTTTTCCCATTTTTATCGAAGCATTAGCCAATAGACTGGCCAACCTGAAAAACACAAACTAAAAACTCAGAAAAGAACAAAGTCGACTCACCATCACCGATTATTGATCCTTTGTTTCTTTTTGATTCACAAGTCACAACGGAAACAAATAGATCAATGTTTTGTAAATTTTATTAAATGAAACGATGCTTTTAGTTTACAAATTACGGAGGAATTTGAAAAGAAAAAACAAAGCTACTAACGGATGAAAAGGTTACGTTGGTATAGCAGTGAAGAAGGCTATGGCGCGCTCGCCGTTCAGAATAACAGTGTTACCCGAAAGCTTTTTGGCGCTACCCAATTTTCTCAGAATTTTTAACTTTAATAAAAGACCATGCTATATTTATTTATTTTTTCATGACAAAAACAAACTAAAAAGTTAAAACTCTAAAATTAAAAACATATTCTTGGTAGCAAGTTTGAAGTTGGTAAGATTGCTCAAGCTCCTTTACCATTTCCCTAGCGTGGTTGTATCGTAATCGTGCCTCACTTGGAGGGTTTGGCTGGCGATTCCAGGCCGCCTCGTGTGGGTTCGATCGTTCTCATCCCGGCTAACCTTCGCTCGCGCGAGTACCATGTAACCCCCCGGACCGCTCCTTTTATTTCATGAGAGGCCAAGGTCGCCCGTGCCTCTCCTCGCTTTTTAATTCATATTTCGAAATCCGAACGATACGCTACCAACTTTTTACGCTAGAGGCCGGGCTGAGAATATTTTTGTTAGTGATATGCGATACCCATTACCCAGAAATATTCGATACCAGTACTCGGTACTCGAATCGAAAGGAGTATTCGATACTACTCATTTACTCGAATGGAAATACTCGATACCATAGAGTACTCATATGAGTACTCATATAAGTAAAAAAAACTCATATGAGTAAAAAGTACTGGTTTGAAGAGCTTCCAACGAAAACTTCCTTAAAGAGAAGTATCTATAGGAGGGGGAAGTATAACGGAGGGGACGTAAAACGTAGTGGGAAGTATATGGGAGGGGAAGTATAACGGAGGGGGAAGTATGTGGGAGGGGGAAGTATAACGGAGGGGGAAGTATAACGGACGGGAAAGAATAACGGAGTAGGAAGTATAACAGAGGGGGAAGTATAATGGAGGGGGAAGTATAAAGGAAGGGGATTTAGTAGGGAGGGAAAGTATAAAGGACAATTTTGCAAGTTTGTTTTTGCAAAAATTTTCCGGTTTTTTTTTTTTTTTTTTTTTTTTTGAAAAATTTTCTAAGTTCTTTTTTTCAAAAAATTTTCTAAGTTGTAACTTTTTTTTTGGAAAAATTTTCCGGGTTTTCCTTTTTTTTTTTTTTTTTTTTTTTTTTGGAAAAATTTTCCGGGTTTTCCTTTTTTTTTTTTTGGAAAAATTTTCCGGGTTTTCCTTTTTTTTTTTTTTTTTCGAAAAATTTTCCAAGTTCTTTTTTTTGAAAAATTTTCTAAGTTTTTTTGTCAAAAAAAATTTTTTTTTCGAAAAATTTTCCGGGTTTTTTTTTTTTTTCTTTCTTTTTTTTTTTTTTTTTTTTTTTTTTTCGAAAAATTTTCTAAGTTCTTTTTTTCGAAAAATTTTTTAAGTCTCAAGGTAGAAATAATGGGCTCTTTGGCCTAGGGATGTGCCTCTCGTAAAGGGTAGAAGTACGAAATTTCTCCCTACTAATAAAAATAGTAATTAAAAAGTGGCAATTTTTTTGCACCAAAAATTCTTAAAAATGTAAGGAGTAATTGGTGAAAATTTGGTGAAAATCGGATTAACGGTTCGGCCGCAGCGAATTTTTTAAAATTTCAAACAGACATATCTCCGCCATTTTTTCGAAATTCAAAAATCGCCCTCGTCATATTCTTCTTCACCGGCTAAAGAAATTTGTGTAAAAATTTGGTAAAAATCGGATGAAAACTGTGGCCGTAAAGTGTTCCGGAAAAAAATGCTACGGCCGGCCGGAACCACAGACAAAGTTGAGATCGGTAAAGATCAATAGAGAGTTTCAGGGAATCGTTATTCCGAGTCCCGACTCCGACTCGCTCAAGGTCATACGACTCGAGCCGCCAGTCGTAATCGTAATACGACCCGACTCGGCTGGGTCGTATACCGGAACGACTCAAATCCCGATTCCGAGTGAACGTAAGGTTATATTTTACGAAGGTTATTTCGTTATCTCTTTTAGTATCGGGTTCATATTTTTTGTTGTTTTTACGATTTCAAATACAATCTCGTTTATTTTCGGGTTGTTTTTTGTTGTTTTCACGATTTCAAATACAATTTCGTCGATTTTCAGGTTGTTTTTCGTTGTTTTTACGATTTCAAATCCAATATCGTTTAGTTTCGGTTTTTTTTTTGTTGTTTTCACAATTTCAAATCCAACGAGGAGCCCTGGGAGTTTTTTCAAAGTCGAAGAAATAAAGGTACCTAAGTTCGATTCATGAATTTGCTCTAATGAGAATATTGTGAACTTACTGAGTCGGAACTGAGTCGGAACGACTTCCTGAAACTCTGTTTTATAGCCTCTACGAGAAGACCTTTCCCGTTTGGTGAGTCGGAGTCGGGACTCGGAATTACGATTCCCTGAAACTCTCTAATATTCGATTTTACCCTCCGGACCCCGGAAGACCCCTCCCCAAAAACCCGACATGGAGGGTATCACAATAACTTCTTTAAGGAAGTTAAAAGTAAGTACATAAAAAATTTAACTAAGGGGATAGGATTAGGTAAAATTATTTATGAAGACTTCATATTCTTTTACTTTTACTGAGTAAAAAATACAATGGAATTAAAAATATATTTACAAATTTAAATACAATGAGTTAAAAAATTATCGGCTAATTTAGTAGTCCCACAATTCTTTGCCAACTTTCCTTAAAAAGGAAAGTTTATTCACAAAATCAGGGGACAGGCGGTTCCTCTTTTGGTTTAAGATTTGCCCCGTTTTTGAAAACAGCCTCTCACTTGGCACGGAGGTTGCCGGCATCATAAGTACAATTTTTGCTGTTTTTTGAAGTATTGGAAAAATGTACTTCATATCGTCCCACTCCTTAAATGGATCACTTTTTAATGACGAAATTGGATTTGCCATATAATGGGAAAGCTCATCCTGGTTTGATCTTGTGTTTTGTTTTTGTCCATGCACTTTTTGTTTATGTACGGACCAAAAATCAAATTCTTCTTTTTCGGGATTTTCATCGGATGATGATGACGATGATTGTGTTCTCTTTTCTAACTCCTTCCTCGCAATTCTCATTGCATTCGCAAGAGCCACGGGGTTCCTAAAGTGGACTCCTTTGAACCTCGGGTCGAGCAGAGTCGCCAATGCCATGTTTATGTTTTCTTCTGCTTTGGCAAACCTCTGGGTAGTTTCCCTAATCAATATATTTTTGACATTTTCTAAATTCGTGGACATACTCTCCAACTGAGTCAGAAGAATGTTTATCATGGGGATCACCGTCGATAGTGTGGTGTAATTCTCCCCAGATGATTGCTTCGTCACGTACTCGAAAGGTCTAAGTAGGCCTAGAAGCTGTTTCAGTTCGATTATCTCTTTTCCTGAGAGCATCTCAAGTGACGCCGTGCTGTCCAGGACTATCAATTTCGTCAACTCGGGTATCATCGACAAGATACGCTCCACCATATAGAATGATGAGTTCCAGCGTGTGGCAACATCAAGGATTAACTTTTTTTGCTCACCAGCTGGAACACCACCCTCCTTCTGGATCAGCCGCAGTCTGTCTGAGTGAATAACACTGTTTTTTACAGTAATTACAATCTTTCTTACCTTTTCTATTAAAGGTGTAACAGTAGGGTCTTTGAGTGCGCAAGAAACTATTAAATTAATCTTGTGGGCAAAGCACCCTACATGTTTGTTAATAAAATCTTTGGGGCCGAAGAATAGTTTTACTGCAGCTACCATATTTGCAGCATTGTCAGTAACTAAAAGTTTGATTTTTTTTTTATCTATTTGCCAATGGGAAAGAACGGCTTCTAGTTCCTCGCAAATGTTGGCTGCTGTATGGCATTTTGTCAGTCCGTGGACTGCTAAATCTAATTCTGAGAGGCGTTGCTGGGTCTCGTCATAATAGTGAAGGGTGACCCCAATGTACGACCTCTCATTCATGGTGTCGGTCCAAATGTCTGTGGTAATTGCGAAATGTTCAATTTGTAGAAGTTTAGTCTTAATGGACAGCGCGATTGCATCGTACTTGCAATTCAATTTCTTCTTCAGCGTTTTCGTCGAAGGGATTTTATAGTTCGGGGCTAATTCCTTTATCAATGCGACAAATCCCTCACCATTCACCACTGAGAATGGTTTAAGATCAGCGCATATGAAATATAGAATGGCATCCGTAATTTTATTGAATCGAGGACCACCTTCTGCAAGGGCAGCTCTTTTCTCGAATGCCTGAACTATAGGTTTGATTAGATTAAGGCATTTACCACTGGCTGATGATTCTGCAGCTGATGTTGCTCCTGGTTGTTGATGTTGTGATGTCGATGGTTGTGGTTGATATTGAGCCTCTAGGGGTGCGGGGTCATCAATGTCGACACTCGACAATGGAATCTTTTTTCTTTGGCAACAAGGCGACCTTTGGCTTTCCAGTGGACTTTTGCTTCGATTTCGGTGAAGAATAATTGTGGGGGTGATTGGTTTTTAGATGTTTAAATAAATTTGAGGTGTTGCCGCTGTAGACCACAACGTTGCTGCATATCTTGCACATTGCCTCTCGGTTCGTTTTTTTTTTTCAAAATAACCCCACGCTTGACTTTTTGGAGGTGACATACTTGATGAAATCGGTTTTAACTCGAAAAAAATAAATAAATAAAATAAAGGTACAAAAATAAGTAAATCTTAAGAACTAAACTTAACTACTACCTTAGTCCATAAATAAAAAAACTAAACGTAAAATAAATATTAAAAATAATATTAGTCCAGGAAAATAAAGTTCAAGGGTTCACAAATCACAGTTTTCGCGCGAACTAGGCCACTGCCCACTTGACTTGACAAAAGTTAATAAAAGAAATGTCAATTTTTCGAGAATCACGATTTACAATTCACAAATTTGACGAATAACGAGGCTGGAGACAACGGAAAAATCAAAAATGCGAGAAGCGAGAACATGAACATGGAACAATAACAAATGGCGACTGGAAAGTGGAAAGTGTAAAAACAATTAAACAAAAACTGAAACGAAAAAGACCAAGATCCTTCGCAACCTGCTCGCGGCCTTATTTGAAATTTAAAATCTACGGAGGGGCACCGGGCTCCCGGCAATCGGTATTCAAACAAAGCAACTTAAAAGTATGGAATTCTTTATTTTCCCTTTATGTATATTAATTTTTTCATTATTATCTTCCTTTATTCTACTCTATAAACTTAAATCTAGACTGAATTAGGTAATAATTTTTCTTTGATGCATTTCTCTTCGAAGTTCGAACTGAACGTATGTCGACTAAATATCATACGTATACCCTCTTATATTGGGCTTTACGATATAATCATTAATCAAGAAAAAAATTGTTTTTCTGTTTAAAGTTTGTGTATTAAGAAATAAAGGATCTATAGAGTACTTTTTTTGATACGACTTACGACTTTACGAGTAAAAGTACTCGATACTCATTACGAAATATTCAAATCTAGACTGAATAAATAATTTTTGATGAATTTATTATTTTCTTTACTCAAGAGAAAGCCGACTAAATATCATACTTATATTATATTGTTTAATTGTATTAATAAATTAATGTGAGATGAAAGGGAAAAAAAAACCATTCGAGTATTTCTTTCGACACCGATACGAGTACTCATATGAGTAAAGTATCGGAACGAAATATTCAAATCTAATCTGATTAAATAATTTTTGATGAATTTATTGTTTCCTTTACTCAAGCGAATGCCGAATATCATACTTATATTATATTATTTAATTGTATTAATAAATTAATGTGAGATGAAAGAAAGAAAAAAAATCTATTCGAGTATTTCTTTCGATACGAGTAAAAGTACTCGATACAAGTACTCGTATCGAAACGAAATATTCGATACCAAAAGTACTCGGTATCGAAAGAGAATATTCGATACTTTACTCATATCGATAGGTATCGCACATCACTAATTTTTGTAGGTTCTGTTATTAAATTTATAATTATGAACTTGAAACATTCTTACATAATAATAATTATTTTTTTAAATGAAAAAAAAAACCTTATTTTATTTAGGGAAAAAAAGTAGAAACCATTTTTAAAATAATTATCAATAAAAATTAAAACTCTGGCTCCAGCTAGCCCTGCAGAAACTCTAGATCCAGCTAGCCCTGCATAAACTCTTGCTCCAGCTAGCCCTGCATAAACTCTTGCTCCAGCTAGCCCTGCAGAAACTCTAGCTCCAGCTAGCCCTGCATAAACTCTTGCTCCAGCTAGCCCTGCATAAACTCTTGCTCCAGCTAGCCCTGCATAAACTCTTGCTCCAGCTAGCCCTGCATAAACTCTAGCTCCAGCTAGCCCTGCAGAAACTCTAGCTCCAGCTAGCCCTACAGAAACTCTAGATCCAGCTAGCCCTGCAGAAACTCTAGATCCAGCTAGCCCTGCATAAACTCTAGATCCAGCTAGCCCTGCATAAACTCTTGCTCCAGCTAGCCCTGCATAAACTCTTGCTCCAGCTAGCCCTGCATAAACTCTTGCTCCAGCTAGCCCTGCAGAAACTCTAGATCGAGCAAGCCCTGCAGAAACTCTAGATCCAGCTAGCCCTGCATAAACTCTAGATCCACCTAGCCCTGCATAAACTCTAGCTCCAGCTAGCCTTACAGGAATTCTAGCTCCAGCTAGCCCTTCAGAAACTCTTGCTCCAGCTAGCCCTGCATAAACTGTAGCTCCAGTTAGCCCTGCAGAAACTGTTGATCCAGCTAGCCCTGCAGAAACTCTGGCTCCAGCTAGCCCTGCAGAAACTCTAGCTCCAGCTAGCACTGCATAAACTGTAGCTCCAGTTAGCCCTGCATAAACTCTAGATCCACCTAGCCCTGCATAAACTCTAGCTCCAGCTAGCCTTACAGGAATTCTAGCTCCAGCTAGCCCTGCAGAAACTCTAGCTCCAGCTAGCCCTGCATAAACTGTAGCTCCAGTTAGCCCTGCAGAAACTGTTGATCCAGCTAGCCCTGCAGAAACTCTGGCTCCAGCTAGCCCAGCAGAAACTCTAGCTCCAGCTAGCCCTGCATAAACTCTAGATCCAGCTAGCCCTGCATAAACTCTAGCTCCAGCTAGCCCTACAGAAACTCGAGATCCAGCTAGCCCTGCATAAACTCTAGATCCTGCTAGCCCTGCATAAACTCTAGATCCAGCTAGCCCTGCATAAACTCTAGCTCCAGCTAGCCCTGCAGAAACTCTAGCTCCAGCTAGCCCTGCATAAACTGTAGCTCCAGTTAGCCCTGCAGAAACTGTTGATCCAGCTAGCCCTGCAGAAACTCTGGCTCCAGCTAGCCCTGCAGAAACTCTAGCTCCAGCTAGCCCTGCATAAACTGTAGCTCCAGTTAGCCCTGCAGAAACTGTTGATCCAGCTAGCCCTGCAGAAACTCTGGCTCCAGCTAGCCCTGCATAAACTCTTGCTCCAGCTAGCCCTGCGTAAACTCTAGATCCAGCTAGCCCTGCATAAACTCTAGATCCAGCTAGCCCTGCATAAACTCTAACTCCAGCTAGCCTTACAGGAATTCTAGCTCCAGCTAGCCCTGCAGAAACTCTAGCTCCAGCTAGCCCTGCATAAACTGTAGCTCCAGTTAGCCCTGCAGAAAATGTTGATCCAGCTAGCCCTGCAGAAACTCTGGCTCCAGCTAGCCCTGCAGAAACTCTAGCTCTAGCTAGCCCTGCATAAACTCTAGATCCAGCTAGCCCTGCAGAAACTCTGGCTCCAGCTAGCCCTGCAGAAACTCTAGCTCCAGCTAGCCCTGCATAAACTCTACCTCCAGCTAGCGCTGCATAAAATCTACCTCCAGCCAGCGCTGCATAAAATCTACCTCCAGCTAGCCTTACTGAAACTTTTTTTCTTACGAACTCCTGGTGAGGCCGGACCCTACTTGCCTCCCCTGACGAGCCAACACTTTCCAAGGGTACAACGTCAGATTAGCTGCCTTTTAAAAAGATCAAAAGATTCGGTTTTTCGAATATTCTTTCACTTCTCTCGTTTTCTATTGTTTAATCTCACAATGAAGAGTTACAGAGTTGACATCCGAGTTAAAAAGTTGCTAATAAACTCCTTTTTTTATGCGAGGGTTTCAAACTTCATAAGTCTCGTATATTTTTTACAGCTTTTGTGGAAATAAACAGCGAATAGCAATCTAGGAAAGGAAAAAAAAGGTGCTTAGCACGTTTTTAGAGGTGATTATCCAAAATTACTCGGATAAATTGCCAACATTTATGGATCATTCATCTTTTTGTATAATTTTACGGACGTATGTATCGAAAAAAGACTTCTTGAACTGTTTTGGACCTTTTGAAAGGGCAATGTCGAAAAAATTTTTTAAAAATAATATTAGGTGTACAAAATGAAACTCAGCCACAGGGTAGAGAATTTTGTAGATTTTAGCCGAGTTTCATTTTGTACACCTAGTAGTTCATTTTTTCAAAATTTTAAACATTTTAGGCTTTAAAGTCCATCAAAAGTTGACCTTCTCCGTGTAAGAAGGTTATTGAAGTATAACCATTAAGAAGGTTAATTTTTAAAGGCTTGTAAATCGTAAACCGTTACAGATATTGAAAAAATGCACTGAATAAAATCGGTTGGAAATTTAATTCCCTTTAATTTTTATTTTATTCATTTTTTCTCTAGGACGCACTGTTTTCAAGATAAATTTATTTCAAAAAAAAAAATTATTTTCCGAAAATGGTGCATCCTAGAAAAAAAAAATTAAGTGCAAATTTATAGAGAATTAAATTTCCTACAAGTTTTATTTATTAGGTGTACAAAATGAAACTCAGCCACAGGGTAAATTTGAATTTTGTAGATTTTAGCCAAGTTTCATTTTGTACACCAAATACATCGGGGATTTATCTCTTGAAAAAAAGTCCGCTTGGCTGGGAAGTGTGGAAATTAAATACGTATTTTTCACAGGCTTCGAGGCTTGAGTTATTTGACCTTTCAAAAGCAGCTTCAGGGCCCTTGTAGAGGGCTAAGGGTTTGAGTTGAAGGGCTACCGTGAGAGCCGGAAGTGAGGGAGAGCAGGCTTAAAAACGATTTGATCCTTTTGAAAAACGAAAAATCACGACCGCCGATGGGGGACGTGAACTTAACAAACGCTAAAAGTCGAATTCGGTGAAAAAGGAAAATCGTGACGGTTAAAAGATGAAAAGAAATGAAAAGGAGGAAAAGAAAATAGGAAGGAAATCATCCCTTCTGCGGGCTCCTCCGGAAATCTACTTCAAATAATCTCTTGTATATAAACGTTTCTCGTTTATATCCGCTGCGGTGTCCTTTTGAATCCAATTTCAGGTTGTCGTCTTATACTAGACTGACAGTAGGCCGGCGGGATAAATAAATAAACAAAGTTCTACTTTTTCATGTATCAATTTTCATCAAGAGGATCTCAAATTTATGCACGTCTTCTTATAACTCCCTTTCTAACATATTAGATGTACAAAATGAAACTCGGCTAAAATCTACAAAATTCAAATTTACCCTGCGGCCGAGTTTCATTTTGTATACCTAATAAATAAAAATTGTAGGAAATTTAATTCTCTATAAATTTGCACATAATTATTTTTTTCTAGGATACACGTTTTTCGGAAAATAATTTTTTTTGAAATAAATTTATCTTGAAAACAGTGCGTCCTAGAGAAAAAATGAATAGAATAAAAACTAAAGAGAATTAAATTTCCAACAGAATTTATTTAGTGCATTTTTTCAATATCTGTAACGGTTTAGGATTTACAAGCCTTTAAAAATTAACCTTCTTAATGGTTATACTTCAATAACCTTCTTACACGGAGAAGGTCAACTTGTTCAAAATTTTGAAAAAATTAACTACTAGGTGTACTGAAACTCGGCTAAAATCTACAAAATTCAAATTCACCCTGTGGCCGAGTTTCATTTTGTACACCTAATATAGTTTTTGTTTCGAGTAATGTTTTACTGGTTTCCTCGGTCTCCGAAATGTTAACAGAAAAGATTGATAAGTATCTGAGAGACAAAGCGTAAATATCAGTTGGGAATCTTCCCCTCCTACCTCAACATTTCCTCTTTCATTACCGGGCCGCGCTCGCTGACGTGTTTTCACCCCTTTCTGTCATCCGGACGTAACAACCGTGCGTGAAAATGACAAAGGTGTCCAACCTGCTTGTCCCCGCCGAATCTGATTGTTAGATAAAAACGGTATCGTGTTCGTATCGATCAAACTGCGGAACATTCCAGAAGTTAGGAAAACGGTTATTCAATAGTTAAGAATTTAATTTTTAATTTCTGCCGAGTTGTACATTCAGATTTATTCTAAAACTTGCTTGGAGACAGCTGTAGGTCAAACATTATATTTAGTGACAATCGATAGAGGATAGCGGTACACTCATGTACACCTAATAAATAAAACTTGTAGGAAATTTAATTCTCTATTTGCACTTAATTATTTTTTTCTAGGATGCACCATTTTCGGAAAATATTTTTTTTTAAATAAATTTATCTTGAAACAGTGCGTCCTAGAGAAAAAATGAATAGAATAAAACTAAAGAGAATTAAATTTCTCTATTTGTTATTTCAAGAAATAATGGGCTCTTTGGCTTAGGGATGTGCCTCTCGTAATGGGTAGAAGTATGAAATTTCTCCCTACTAAAAAAAGAAAACAATAATTAAGTTAAAAATTCAATAGTTAAAAGTGGCAATTTTTTTACACCAAAAATACTTAAAAAATATATGGAGTAATTGGTGAAAATTTGGTGAAAATCGGATTAACGGTTCGGCCGCAGCGAATTTTTTAAAATTTCAAACAGACATATCTCCGCCATTTTTTCGAAATTCAAAAATCGCCCTCGTTACATTCTTCTTCACCGGCTAAAGAAATTTGTGTGAAAAATTGGTGAAAATCGGATGAAAACTGTGGCCGTAAAGTGTTCCGGAAAAAAATGCTACGGCCGGCCGGAACCACAGACAAAGTTGAGATCGGTGTAGATCTATATTCGAATTTATCCTACGGGGTCTCCTCAAAAACCCTACAGGGAGGGTATCACAATAACATCTTTAATGTGAAGGAACAATAGGTGTAGAATGGGGAAGTAATGAGGAGGGGAAAGTTTTAAGGATTTTTAAATTTTTTTTTCCAAGTTTCCGAGCAATTCAATTTTTAGAGCAATTTTAGCGTGCTTCAAAAAAATCTTGTTACATTTTCAAGCTGAAGCAAGATTCTTAAAAACTAGCGACGGACTGACAGCAAACAACCTTTTAAGATCATTTAAGACCTTCTTCCAAAAACGGACACGGAGGGTAATACAATAACTTAACTTAGAGAATGTTAAAAAAGGGAGAACGAAAAACAATCGTCCTCGAAAGTATCGTAGTCGCCATAAAAACTTTTCAACCCCCTCACTAAATTCTACGCCCTTCGTGCGGAATCACGTTTGGCCGCAAGTGTCGATAAGAGGGCTCACGCGCCACATAAGGACGGATTGATTGTTTTCAATAAGAATTTAACTCGACTATCCTTATGTGTAATAGTTTAGCTCATCATTTTAAATTTTTATTAATTTTTGTCCCTTTCCAAAATTTTAGTTCGAGTATGTTGTATATTTTATCGAATAATCAAATGCGTATTACGATACTACGATCTTTTCTTCGAAATCTACCTATTTTTAGGTCCCGAATTCAAACTATTAGGTGTACAAAATGAAACTCGGCTAAAATCTACAAAATTCAAATTTAACCTGTGGCAGAGTTTCATTTTGTACACCTAATAAATAAAAATTGTAGGAAATTTAATTTTCTATAAATTTGTACTTAATTATTTTTTTCTAGGACGCACCATTTTCGGAAAATAATTTTTTTTTTTAAATTTATCTTGAAAACAGTGCGTCCTAGAGAAAAAATGAATAGAATAAAAATTAAAGAGGGTTAAATTTCCAACAGATTTTATTTAGTGCATTTTTTCAATATCTGTAACGGTTTACGATTTACAAGCCTTTAAAAATTAACCTTCTTAATGGTTATACTTCAATAACCTTCTTACACGGAGAAGGTCAACTTTTGATGGAATTTAACGCCGAAAATGTTCACAATTTTGAAAAAATGAACTACTAGGTGTAAATGAAACTCGTCTAAAATCTATAGTTTACTACCTAACTACCTAACTAGAGGGGGTTAATTTTTTTCCTCTCGCAAGAGAAGCGTGTGAAGGGAAAAAAATCAAACAAGCTCTCACTATTTTGAACTTAACATCTATGGGAACTAAAATCGTCGCGTTAGTTCTAACACCGTATAAGTAATTTTTTATCTATTTTGAGTTAGGCATAGTTTCTGATGGTAAATTTTGTGGAGAATCGAATTCCGTTGGTAGTTTAACCCTATTACCAACAGAAAACGCGTAGTTCACGATTTAGCCAACAGGTGATGCGTAATGAGAACTTAATCTGTATTTTGGCTCTCCTGAAAACCTAGGAAAAATGACTTATCCTGTGTTAGAACTAACGCGACGAAATCTACTAGGTACCTAAAATCGTAAAAATTGTGGTACCGTTAAGTCACAAGTCAATTTATCCCACGAGGATTAAATAAAACAAAGGTTTAATAAAAGAGCCTCCTGTTTGTTAATAAAACGTTCGAATGACAATCCGCGTGGGTTTTTTACAAAAGCGGAACGTGCTTGGCTTGTTTGTCAAATTCTATCGAATTCTTCGACGTGAAAGGAATTTGGCTTTTTCGTCGTTCCGTACAGATTAAGAATCAGCTCCTTCGTTCGTGTGTCTCCCTGTACGTCTTTTTTCGTGATTTTTAAGTTGTTCGAGTTTTGTAACAAGTGGGGTTTAATTTTTTCTTCCTCTCGCGAAGATCAGAACGAGATAAGTAGATGATTTTTTACGAATAACTGGCAAAGTTTCCACCCCCCCATTTCCGACAAGTTTGAACATGCGAGGCGTTGGTAAGCGTTCAATCGGTGTCGACGGTTTTCTGTTTAGTGGTGAATTTTAGTCGCCATTTTGGTTTGTTGAAAATGACAAGAAAATCTGTTCCTAGTTACATCGCTGTTTGTTGTTTTAAAGGAACTTGGTATTAAAATAGTGCTCTATATCCCTCATTGATACTTGCGTTACAAAATAAACACGGGAACCATCGGGTATGTGCGTTTACTAGAAGCGGGAGCCATCGGGTATATTTGATTTGACCTACTTGGGGTATCCAACCAAAAATTTATGTACTTATTTTTAATGATACAAGGGTATGAAGTTTTGTTGCTTATTGTGGGCGTTTCAATTATCGAAATGAATAACATTCTGTAGAGCTCGAGGGTATAGTTTCTGGAAATTGAATGCGTTCCTCATGTTTGGGCGAAGGGGAGTTTTTGGTTTAACGTTCAAACGCGCTCCCGAGCAATTACTAGTACAAGGTGATAAAGCAAGCTTAATTACGTGATTGCTCTTTCAGAAAGGATTGCTTTGCTGACCACAAAAAGAGGGGTTTCATTTCCGAATTGAAAAGAATTTGCACTTTTCCAAAACAACGATATTATTACACCCGGTAAAATACATCTACTCATTTTATTTATTCAACAACAAATAGGTGTACAAAATGAAACTCAGCCACAGGGTTTTGAATTTTGTAGATTTTAGCCGAGTTTCATTTTGTACACCTAGTAGGTAGTTCACTTTTTCAAAATTTTAAACATTTTAGGCGTTAAAGTCCATCAAAAGTTGACCTTCTCCGTGTAAGAAGGTTATTGAAGTATAACCATTAAGAAGGTTAATTTTTAAAGGCTTGTAAATCGTAACCGTTACAGATATTGAAAAAATGCACTAAATAAAATCAGTTGGAAATTCAATTCTCTTTAATTTTTATTCTATTCATTTTTCTCTAAGACGCACTGTTTTCAAGGTAAATTTATTTAAAAAAAAAAAATTTTTCGAAAATGGTGCATCCTAGAAAAAAATAATTAAGTACAATTTTATAGAGAATTAAATTTCCTACAATTTTATTTATTAGGTGTACAAAATGAAACTCAGCCACAGGGTAAATTTGAATTTTGTAGATTTTAGCCGAGTTTCATTTGTACACCTAATATTAATTTGCTTGAAATATGATTTTTTTCTTTACCTATTTTTAACGTCTCGTACGTTGAAGCTACACTGAAAATTGGATGAGAGGATCTTTATGTGTACCTTTACGTCGTTTCGTATTATTACTTAATAACAACGATAATAAAATAAATTTTTCATAAAGTAGTTTAGTGAATTACGTAGGGATTACGAACATCCTTTCGGCCAGATTCTTTAGGGCTCTTCGGGAAACTTTTTTTCC